>RCHF01000515.1:0-14882 GCA_003987895.1 Neonothopanus nambi | reverse complement strand
GTTTCCTCGCTGTCAACAGTCGAGCTCTCGCTGGTAAGGTGAGTTGCATCCTCCGTATCCACGTCAGCGATCCACGCTCCTCGATGCTTTGCATGTTGAGACTCCAGCGTCTTCAGCTGCGAGCGGATATCGGTGATCCAATCGTCGACTTCTTTCAAGAAAGACGTAACGGATACAGTGGTAGCAGGCGCTCCGTCGACGGAAATAGATGCGCCAGAGGCGGTTCGATGACGAGAGTTGGTGGGCGAGTTAGAGCCTTGTCGTTTAGTGACGCGCAGCGGGTTCATGGCCGGACGATTTGGGGTTGTGAGAGCGGATTCTGACATGATCGACGATGATTCGTGGTTTTAAGTGTGCAGGTCGAAGATCGTTGGGAAAAAAATTGGGCCCAGATCAGAATTTCCAGGCGCCCTTATTGTGTCGACAGTGCCGCTCTTAGGCAGAGCAGTTACACGCTCGGACGTGTATTGAGTTGATGACGGACGTGGAGATGGATAGCAGGACATCAAAACGAGCCGTGCCCAACATATACCAGCACCAACCGAGCACCAACCTTTCTTTCCTGGTGGTCGTCATGGTGTCATCGATTTTGTAGTCACAGCTACAGATATATGTTTTCCTGATACGAGTTTGGCCTAGCGCCACATTGGTTGGCATGGTGTCCAGGCGGAAAGACTCTGGAAGTCACAGGAATCATAGATTCATAACTTGTATATCTACTCCCAAGAGCTCCCCTAGACCGCCCATTTTGCGTTACAGCTTGAATTGCCTAGAACCGGAAAGCGACGCGCAGACGTTATTCGCGGGTCTTCAAACGGCCCAAAGGAAGTAATCGCTGAAGAGTACATATTTTGAGTTCGGATATCTGCTGGAGAATGCTCTCAAGTCTATGTATTGTCTAAGGTGCAACGCCAGACGGTTGAATTAGCGCTCATAATCACAGAAGCGCCCAAACAGACGTATTGTTGTTGACGACGTTCCATGACCTGAACGCTTCGCATCCCATCGACAAAGGTCGTTTTTGTTTTTCTCTTACAGCCGGCTAGGCGTGGGCTGCCAGATTACCTACGAACTTACAAACACAAGACGATGCCCGATATTGACGTGTTCTATCGCCAGATTGTTCGTCGTTTGGTAGAGAGCGGTGATTGGGAACAGCAAGTTTTCCCTTTTTCCCCAGATAAATTCACAGCTCTAACAAGCTCAATCGGCTTTTGTTCTTTTGTCGCCATTGTACACCTTGGGACGTGCCCAATACACAATTTGGTCATCTGTCTTGCTTTTGTTATATGGCACTGGTCGCGATTGTCATTCACCTTGCAGGATGAGAGCTACCATCAGTGCCAAATTGAATGAAAGTGGGTGCATGGATGAAATGAAGCATCGAAGTAAAGGTACGTCTACAGGCTCTATAGTTCCATTGCTACCAGAATCATTTCGCGATGCTGACATATTCCTTTCGCAGAGAGAGCCCGAACGATGGATGCTCTGTCACTCCAGACGCTATGTGATGACATGAGCCCGGTGGCTCATCGAGGTGAGCGTTGCATCGTCACCCCTTTTCGTCGGAGCTGCAGCATTGAAGTTCCTCCTCGTCCCGCTTTGTACTCTATGGTACTCACTCCTGTTTTCTGTTAGTCCTAATACAACATTCCGCGGCACGACAGGAAATCCAAGCTGTGATTAGAGAGTATTTGGAAAAAGAATTCGAATAGGATGGGAAAGTTTAGATAGGTCTCCAGGAAGTAATTGCAGGATGACTGTGAGTCGGTCATTTATCACAATTCCAGCCAGAGAGTCAGTCGAGTACGGTAAGAACATAGCTATTGTATGACGTCCAGTACATACAATTCGTAACGAGCTGGTTCGCTCTAAGTGAGCAAGTAAGTACTGAGCGAAGGTACGGAAAGACTCAGAAGGGAATTGATTTTTTGCACGCCTTAAGAATTTACTAATTCAGAGCCATGAAAACCGATGTCTCTTCTCTAAGGGTCTATTGCTCTCAACCAGGTGCCTCTTCTCTGCTCCAGATATCTCTGCTCTAGAAGCTTCACTACTTTATTTCGAGTTCTGATCATGAGATCTGGAGATTTCTTAGTACGGCCATGCCAGGAGAAGGCGGAGGAGGAAGAGAATAGAAACCATCGAAGTTCATTCAAATGTGAATACAATATAAGTATAGCCTGAAGGTAAAAAAAGGAAAGAGGAACGACTTACCAATGCCCATACAACAGCTTTTCTTGTGTCAAAGCTTGTTTGTAACCAAGAGATGTTGTTCTGTACAAGTTCTAGTGTGTCTAAAGATGGAGAGGTAGTGAGGAGGTGATTTATCCATCGACGTTTAGCGTAGATTGTGACCTCTTCGGGAAAATTCAAGGATTCCCGAAGAACGCGGAGACATTCAATGCATATGCGGTGGTGGCATTCCATGAAATTGATGCTAAGTGATGAGGTCGATATGGTATCAGCAGCAACCCTCTTTGATTTTGAAATGCCATGACTGTTAGTAGCAGCACTGGAGGATACATTACTCCTGTCCATTTGACTCGAAAGCGACCCAACAACTATTAGCGAAGGATATGGTAGGCAGGATTGGCTGACTCCCGCTACATCGAACCATTGATCGAGCAAAGAAGAGATTGACACTGACAACCCCGCCGGTCGATACATGACAAGACTATATCTGAGTACCTCTATTAACGGTCTCAATTGCTCGCTATCGAGATCGCTGCTAAAGGCAAGTTGAGCTTGGAAACCGAGTTTAAAAAGCCGGAATTGTTCAGCGAGTGTCGTTTCTCCAAGAGACTAAACATAACGAACAGAATGTAGAACGAGATATTAGAGAGGTGTTGAGTAAGTGGAGATGTTACGAACAAACCTCAGCCCAAGATGCAATACCTTCCAGAATCTCAAGACTTTCCCGTAATGCAGTGACAGTCTTTCAAACAGGTACTTGTGCGCCGCATGGCAGTGTTCACAAACCCATAAATAGCAAGTTTGTTCAATGTTGAAAGTAATTCCTCAGAAGGGATTGCCTTCCTACAATGATAATGCCACAATGACCATGCATATCTATCAAATGTCGAGTTTATACTAGAATAATAGAACAAAAATTCGCTCCTCAGTCAATTTCCACACACATGAGGTAGCTCTCACCTTGCCGCATCCTCCTGATGCTGAACAGCATAAAATATCCTTTTCAAGAGATGTCGCGTAATCCGTTCATGCCTTGCTCCATGCCTCCGATCAACGAAAAACCTCCCCGATCGTTTCGCATCAGTCAGAAAGTCGATGAAGGACGCGTGACGGATCTGAAGTTCATCCCGGTCACTTTCCGGTATGTGCAGTACTGAGTGTAAACCAAAAAGCAAAGTCCAAATTTTTCCTGTGTTTAGGAAGAGTATACCTTCTATACAGGAAGATGTAGCTCGATCGCAAAGAGATCCCAAGAAAATGTCTGGTCCTGGGACCATGAGAAGCCCGAATACGTCTAGAAGGCGGTCTAGATCTCTCTGCAGCGATGTTGAGAGAATTTGGATATAGAGATGATCAAGGTCAGGGTATGGCGAGTCAAAATCTTCAGGAACCGTTATCTTGAGAATGATTTCGAGATTTTCAGGCGGAAAACAACGATAGTCACCGACATATTTGAGGACCGTGGCAGCGTAGACGAACTGACCACATGCCCTCCGCACTAGCTGCTGAATGATATCCTCACTAGGCCAAGGTAAAGGGATATGCGACATATCCCTATGATGATCGCTGTGAATTTTACGAAATCCGTCACGGAGGTACATAGTAATATCTTCGCGGGATTCTCCTGGCTCGCCAATACTATGACAATCAAGGATGGAGTGGAAAGATGTAAGGTTAAACGCGTCCTTGATTCGAGGTTCTGGTCGGCTACAGATAAGAAACTGGAGAGGGAATGACGAAGAGTTTTTGGCTTCGCTAATTATGCAGAGAAGTCGTTCCTGAGAGGGAATATCAATACATTCATCCAACCCGTCGATTACGACCAATCTCGGAAGATGTCTCCATCGGTGGAAGGGTGTTACTGCAGCACACGGTTCAAAGATGAGCTGTCGGAATTGATCCTCGAGGTTCGTGTGTACGAGATCGTGTTTCATCCTGACTGCCTTGTCGATGGCGTCATACAAGACTGGACCGAGCATTCGAGACGTTGCAAGCTGGTAGGCAATAGTGATGAAGAATCGGCTTAGATTGTTGCGATGTCGGTCCGTCCGCGCGAAAAAGAAACTCGCGGCTAGTTTATCGGACAGTGGCTTGGAAGGTTCCAAGCGGCGAGGTACAAATTCCTCTGAAACGGTTTGTGCGATAGCGGACTTTCCTACTCCAGCTGGCCCATGTAGCCAGAATATAGATGTGCTCTTTGTTTCGTCGTATACCCAGGTTCGTATGACTTGGAGAATATGGATGCGAGTGCCAGGATGGCAATTGGGAGGTGGAAAACGCTGTTCGGCGTCATACGAAGCACCAGTGACCATATTTTGATACAGAAGCTCGATCCCTCTGCCAACTGCATGAAGCAAACATGGTAGTGTTCCTAAGTAGTATCAAAAGCACCTGCTTTACGCACCTCGATCCTCGTTCTCACCATTGTGGTGCATATCTCCTGCAACATTGTAGAAATTACCACCTCCTATAGTGAAGTATTGAGCACCGGTGAAAAATGACAGGCTAGAGGGTGTATACGACATCAGGAAGATGATAAGCTACAGCAAGGCCAGTTAGGAAGAGGAAAGAAAAGGATTGACATGCTGTATGATATACCCATCACTGTCTGGCGGCGCCAGCGTTAGCGCTGAGGGATGTTGTAGATAAGTGTTTTTTCGAGAACACTGCACAACGTGTATCTTGAAGGCAGAATCGTTGGCAAATCGTTGATTTCTATCCAAAATACATATATGAAGGTTTTCAGAGTCATCATTGCAGATTTAGGCCAGATTTAGGCGCGCGTTGATGCTCACGTCAAAGCTTTCTTCATGCTGAGGGCTTTCTCCTTTTTCCGTCAAAACTCAGCACAGTTCTTCTATAAACCACCTATTTGCCTTTCATCGCACTGGCTGGCACGTTCACGTCAAAAAACCTACTTGCCGTCCAGAGAAAAATCTAGGACAATGTCAGACAGTGGTTCCGTTGGAGAGAAGCGCACCTTGGAAATTTCGCTTTCTGATTCCGATGCACCCACAAAGCGTATGAAGCCGCACGAAGGAGAGGGCGCGAACGCCGATCTATTACTATCAGGACAATCTACGCAACAAACGGCAGCCCAGGACAATTCGATGGACGTGAACGAAAGCTGTTTGTCTAGAACTCAAGACGAGAACTCTGAAGGGGTTAAAGGTCAAAATCCGGCCAGGCGTCGCGATGCAAGCGAACATGCAGTTTCACGAAAAGGCAAGAAGGACGCGAGAAATCTAGGACGTCGTAGACGAGGAACGCGGGCAGAGTCTCCAAGTGCTGAAGGAGAAGCAGGACCTTCGTCAGATGCACCTAAAGAACCCCGTCTCCCTAAACGACAATGCGCGTTGCTAATTGGGTTCTGTGGCTCGGGGTATCGAGGAATGCAATTGTACGTCTCTTTGCTATCTCTACTTTGCGATCGCTCAGCGAAATTGCGAACAGCCAGAAGCTTCAGCCCGGCCTTCCCGAACAACGAACAATTGAGGGTGAACTGTTCAAAGCTTTGGTCGCTGCGGGGGCGGTCTCAAAAGACAACGCGGACGATCCGGTGAAAGTATGTGCTTTCGCCTTTAGGTTGGTACGTTGATGAACTTCGATTCAGGTCAACTTTGGAAGGGCGGCGCGGACAGATGCGGGTGTACATGCTGCAGGAAATGTCGTCTCGATGAAGATGATCATGTCGGTGCCCGGTGTTGATGATATGCTTGCCCATATCAACTCCAAATTACCGCCGGAGATTCGCCTTTGGGATTTTGTAGGTATTGCTTGTCACACTCAGTCCGGATCGCCTATGTCTCACCTTGTTTTGGTTAGCAACGTGTTCAGAATTCTTTTAATGCTCGAACGTAAGGATTTCACCTTGTGCAACTGGGTCGCCGTTCATTACGATATCCAGGGCTTGCGATGGCCGCAAATACACTTACTTCTTCCCTTCCTACCTGCTCATTCCTCCTAAACCAGGATCTGAGTTGGATCGTAGTCTGAGGGAACATGCTGCATCCCTGGCATGCGAAGTGTCTTATTCTTCGGATCCTTTTTGGAGTACCACTTCAACGACTTCTGCCGAAGAGGATTTGGTTCGAAAGAGGGCTTGGAGAGCGACTTCAGCTCATGTAGAACGTTTGAGCGAAATCGTCAAAAGGTTTGAGAAGACGCATAATTTCCATAATTTTACAGTGACTCAGGATCCGAAAGATAAATCAAACCAGCGATATATCAAGAAGATTGAGGTATGTCCAGCTACCACAGCCAATCCTTTCGATATCTGAAAATGTATTCACTTTAGATTGCAGAACCCGCGGTGTATGGAGGGACTGAGTGGATTGCCGTCGCTTTAGATGGCCAAAGTTTCATGCTTCATCAAGTATGTTCCGCTACGTTCCGCATCGCCCAAAACTGAACGTATTGTTGCGTTTTCTTTGTAGATTGTGAGCAACCCTTACTGCTACCTGACTATAAGATGCCTAATTTCCCCGTCGTTCATAGCGCAAAATGATGTTTGCCTTGGTGATGATTTGTCGGACAGGAACACCTTCTACCATTATTGACGAGGTAAACTTCTAGTTATGCTCAGAGTCGTGTCTTACTAACTCATACTTTAGTTGTATGAGCTTTCTTCTGTTCACATTCCAAAGATGCCTGCGTTGGGCTTATTACTCGAATACCCTGTTTTCGACGTATACAGTCTAAGAATTGCTTCTGTTAATGAGAAAACGGATCCTTCTGATCCACAATATCGGGCCCCGATAAGTTTCGAAAAGCATTCCGAACAGATGAACGCATTCAAGCAGAAGTATATTTACGACAACATGAGAGGAATTGAAGATAGGAAAGGATTGTGAGTCTCTCCTGTCGCTCGCCAGGACAACCTTGAAACTGAAAGTTTCCAATAGATTTGATGCTTGGATTCGCTCTGTAGATGCGTACAGCGGGAAAGATTTGTTGTATCTGAATCCCAAGGGTATTATTCCTCCAGAGTCAATTGTGAAGAGAGGGGAGCGGAGAGAGAACCCATTCAAGGAACAGAGGAAGTTCAATATGACTAGCTTCGCCGAGGATGATAATGTAAAAATGAAGGCAGTGGAGCAGGAGGAAAACGAGGATGTGGATAAAGATGAACCCTTGAACAGAAAGCAGATGGAGGAAGCGGAAGGTTGATATTACAGTACAGCTAAATTCTGCAAATAAACTGGTTGATATGATACAAGAATTATCGAGTTGTTATGACTGGAACTTTCGCATCGTCTGTATTTCGTCTAGCAAGGCCTGCAAGCGGTCATCGTCGATTTTGACCAAGCTATAAGACACAGGTGTCAATGAAGTTTTGGAAGTTGCGAAGGTTATATATGCCACCTTGGAATAACACTCTTGGCTTCATCTGCATCTGCAGGGCATAGATTGGCAATTTGAGCAGTCTCAAACTGTGTCAGAGCTGGTTCTCTTCGTAACGTTCTAGGAAATGCAACAGATTAACGATTGAATGGATGGAGAACTTGAACGAGAAGAGACACACTCTCGGACAGCACTAGCTGAATCTGTGGTGTTGAACTTGGTAAAAGTCTTCACGTATTCGAGAGTCTTATTGTACACTCTAGGTAGCACAGAGTAAATATCTGATTGCCAGTTTTGAAGTAGTATAAACATACGCTGTATCAGGTGCATCTTTGTCTCGATTTTCTAGGAGATATTTGACTTCGGAAATGAGCAGACAACCAGCATTATTGAACTCTGAGGGCATAAATGAGCAAAAGTGCATAGAATCAGTTATATTCAAGTACTCTACCTGGCCCTAACTTCAAAACAGCAGCATCTTCCTCCTCTCCCTGTGGCCGATGTCGCAGCCTAGTAGTCATTTTAGAGAAGCCGAAGCGGTCACCGGTGAGCCTCGTTTAGAGTGCACGATCGAAAATGTGCTCAATATTCTCACGGCTTCGACGCGTGTCCCCTCTCTTTAAGCTTGGTGCATCTACCGCACTACATACCGACAATATGTCTACAACCGCTCAGCTCCTTGCAGAGGCAGACTCCATCTCAAAAACCAATGTCAAACGCGCTGAATCTCTATACAAACAAATCCTTTCCTCGACCCCAAAGCCATCTCCGACCGAAAGTAGTCAGGAGCACGCACAGACTCTAAGAGATCAAGAGACTGCCTTGGTCAATCTTGGGCAATTGTACCGGGATCAGAAGTATGTTCTCTGCTGTAGATGTGTATTCATATCTGACGCGATATAATCTAAAGGAATGCTCAGGGTGTAGCGGAGGTAATAACGCTTTCGCGAGCATTCATGTCCTCTACGGCAAAAGCAAAGACCGCGAAGCTGAGTAAGTCTAGAAAGAACCTGCTACTTTCTGTTTCTGACATTCTGATTCAGTTCGAACTCTCCTGGACTACTTCAACACAATTCCGAACAGCCAACAAATACAAATGACCGTACTTGCAGACAATATCGAATGGGCTAAGCGCGAGAAGCGGATATTCTTGAAGCACAGTCTAGAAACTAGATTAGCAGGCCTGTAAGTATGTCCTCTGTGCTATGATGCATGCTTTCAACTTATCACGACATTCAGCCAGTTAGAGGCTCATCAGTTTAGATCTGCGCTCTCTCTCATCGACTCCCTTCTTACTGAGCTTAGACGGTTGGATGACAAGATGATCTTGACGGAAGTGCACCTACTGGAAAGTAGAGTGTACCGAGGAGTTGGCAATATGGCAAAAGCCAAGGTGCGTGTGTATTGCGGCTGCTGGGTGTCCGGGTTTTGACTCGTTCTTTTCTTGTCTAGGCTGCTTTGACATCTTCACGGACAGCGGCCAACTCCATATACTGCCCACCATTACTTCAAGCCTCTCTCGATCTACAATCTGGCACGTAGCCCTCTTTACTTGCTCTGCTCCTGACATATTTATCTAGACCCTGCAGGTATACTTCATGCTGAAGATAAAGATTATACAACTGCATATTCCTATTTCTATGAGGCGTTCGAAAATCTTTCTACGCAAGGCGAGGATGACGGGAAAGCACTCGGGGCCTTGAAATACATGCTTCTCTGTAAGGTCATGCTGAACCTTGTAAGTCAAGCTTTGGTGTAGGAGTGTCTGGCTAACCGTTCGAACACCGCCTTCAGCCGGAAGATGTCACATCCCTCCTTTCAATAAAATTAGCAGTCAAATACGCACAGCTAAGGGAGGTGGAGAGTATGCGCGCGGTGGCGAAAGCACATCAAGAAAGAAATTTGGCCGACTTTGAGAAAGCTTTGAAGGAATACAAAAATGGTAAGCATTATTTTACTTCTGCTTTGCATGCGTTAATTTTGTGGTTAGAACTTTCTTCTGACCCTACCATTCGTTCGCATCTTTCGGACCTCTACGACGCACTCCTCCAGCAAAATCTATTGAGAATCATAGAGCCGTATTCAGTCGTGGAAATACAATATATTGCCGACTGTGTAGGTCAGGGAAGACAGAGCGTTGAGACGAAGTGAGCGCCATTTTACTGCGGGAACGTCATGGTGCTGAGTTTTGAATGTCGTCAGGCTTTCGCAGATGATCCTTGACAAGGTTTTCTATGGTGTCCTCGACCAAGGACGAGGTTGTCTCCTTGTATTTGATGAACCCAAAACCGATGTTAGTCGCCCACTTCTGCTCCGCTAACTGTTTACTCAATCTAAATATGTTCTATTTAGGACATGTATGGCGCTGCAATTGATACTCTTGGACAAGTGAGCAAGGTGGTAGAATCGCTCTATGCCAAGGTATTTCCATCTTCTGCATACTTTAATTATCCGTAGCCCTGATGAACGCTTGCAGACGGTGAGCATTGCATGACCGAAGATTGAAGGTTGAGATGGTCAGTGTCGTCTCACGTTAAGTACATGTAGATGTAATCAACGATACTGCGTACTTACTTTTTGTGAGGGTTGCCTGTGAGTAGAGACGCCAACATAATACTACTATTCTTCATCTTGAGCAAGGATACTCAATGCCCTAAGCCTGTACATATCTGCTGCGTGTGGATTTTTAACTGGAACATTGACACCCTGCCTACAGGTGCCTACCGCCACGAGGACCCCCGATAATGGCCGGAGAGGTCGGATCCTAAAATGGCCAATTTTCGGGCTCTGTAGGTGGCCACCAAAATTGCCTTTTTTGGGCACTCTGTAGGTGGATTGTGAACCTGACCTATGATTTTGCCTCTCTGTTAGGTGGATTGAGGATCTGACCTCTAAACACTGAGAAAAAATCGTAAAAAATCCTAATTTAATTTGAATTTAATTCTACATCAAGCCCAAACTACTTTCAATGTTCCAGAGTACTCTGAGTGAGGCATTCTTCGTTGTAGGGTAATTTATACTAGGTCTGTACAAAGTTAGTCCACTTCATACCCCTCTCAGTGACCCCAAACTTACAAAGAACGCCAGCTGAGCCATTGTCAAGTGGAGTTGAGTGGTAGCCTGTGGTCTCCTGGTCGCCGGAGGCAAACGAGGTGTGGGCAATTTCTGGGACCCACTGAGCCGGGTACTCTTTACACCCTTTATAGGTGGATCATAACTGACCATACCTCATCCACAGCAGTTTAGGTGGACAATAAGATCTGACCTGCACCTCCTCTGCAGTGGTCGTAGGTGGACTTTTTGGTGGAGGCTGATCCGACCTTTCCTCAAAAATCGCCGGTTTATAGGTGGATCCGGATCCGACTTCTCCGGCCATTATCGGGGGTCCTCCGCCACGCCACTATTCTCGGTGGTGTGACTTTCGCGTCGCGTATCGGTCATGTGCTTCATATTCGAGCTTTAAGGATTCCCACGGCACGCGACTGTTGAGCAACAACCGCGACGATGTCTAGCGCAAGAGCAAGCCAATCACAGTCAGGACTCCGTACCATCAAACGCGATTTCTCGGAAAATGGGATAACGACTTCTTCTACGGCGTACTGTCGAGGCTCATCACGAGCTGAGCCCATCCATGTCGAACAACCACCTCCAGAGCAGGCCCCACCCAAGTTGACTGGAATGCAGCTACGAATGAAAGCAATCCAGGAAGCTCTTGGTGGGACTACTACTGTTACCAGTACCAAAGCCGCTCAACCACTGACACAATCGAGGTCTTTCAATAAACGACCCTCCGATCCTTCCATCCATTTAGATGATTTTGGAAATGATTCTGCGCCTCCTCAAAAGAAGAAAAGAGAGCTCCCTGATTCGTGGAAACCGGACACCTTATCCAAGAGTGGCTCAGAAGGGCCCTTCATGAGGAAGTCTGGTTCCGTTGGAAAATCGCAGATACGAGAAGTTCATTCCAGTGGCTCACGCTCTAAGAAATCTGGAGTTGTAGTCTTAAGCCAGGAACAAACTCAGATCCTCAAGCTCGTTGAGGATGGAACGAGTGTCTTCTACACAGGCAGTGCCGGTGAGTATTAAACAATTCCTCAATATATGCGTGACATGTCAGTTTAACTCGCTTCACAGGTACAGGAAAGTCTGTGTTACTGCGAGAAATCATCAAGACTTTGAGAAAGAAGTACGCAAAACTCACTGATGCGGTGGCTATCACTGCCTCAACTGGTGAGTACCATCCCTTGTCATTTACGCCTTAATTATAATGTGTTTTGCGTCCTGCTAAACGACTGTCCTTGCACCCAGGTATTGCGGCGTGTAACATCGGAGGCGTCACTATTCATTCCTTTGCTGGCATCGGTATAGGCCAGGATCCTGTCCCTGCCTTGATCACTAGAGTCAAAAAGAATAAAAAAGCAAGCAATCGGTGGATGCGTACGAAAGTCCTCATCATTGACGAAGGTGGGTTTGATATCCCTAGTTACATTATCCCAAGCCAATGAAGCCATTAGTATCCATGCTGGACGGTGACCTCTTCGACAAATTGGCAGAGATCGGGAGTGCGTTGAGAAAGAGTCCTCGGCCTTTTGGAGGAATTCAGGTTGCGTTGATCTCACCATTCCATGTACTCTCAGGCTCACGACGATGCACATTCTTCTCTAGATTATTGTCACTGGTGATTTCTTCCAATTGCCTCCCGTTACTAGATCATCTCTGTCAGTCAAATTTGCCTTTGAGGCAGACATGTGGTCCAAAACGATTCCACGCACTTTCAATTTAACCAAAGTGTGGAGGCAGAAGGATCCGGGCAAGTGATATTCACGCTTTCGTCCTTCAATTTATGAGTTCTTACCATGCGTTCCAGAATTTGTGGACATGCTGAATGAGATGCGCTTTGGATGTCTGTCTTCAAGATCCATTGCCAAGTTCAAGTCTCTGTCGAGAGAAATAACATACGATGACGGACTAGGACCAACTGAACTGTATGTCGTACAATATATCCCGATGCGATCTTCTGAAAGTGACTCGTCCTTATGTTGCCTCCAGTTTCCCTAGGCGCGAGGACGTGGACCGCTCTAATGGAACTCGCCTCAATCTGCTCTCTAACGAGAAACAAATGGTCTATAAAGCCCATGATTCTGGCATGCAAGACCTGGCTCAGAGGGAGAAACTTTTGAACAACTTTATGGCACAGCCTACGCTGATACTCCGAATCAATGCTCAGGTAATATTCTTCTCTTGATTATATCAATACTGTCTAACTGTTGTACTCTAGGTTATGTTGATCAAAAACATAGATGAAAACCTTGTCAATGGATCGATGGGCCGTGTCGTACGCTTCTGTGACCCAGCTACTTATGCCGCTGAAACTGAAGCTGAAAACTCTCATGTCACCTCGACGAATCCTTCTAAACCAAATTCTTCTACTGGACCGGCTACGACTGCACGAATGCAACAAGAGCTCCCTATTGTTGAGTTTGTGTTACCAGGAGGGTTGACGAGGGAGATGTTGGTCACCCCAGAAAGCTTCAAGGTCGAGCTACCGAACGGGGAAATCCAAGCTTCGAGGTCACAGGTAGAATTTGGTGTTCCAAAGTTACCCGGCGTGTGCTTATAGCAATATTGGTTCTGTAGCTTCCCCTCATTCTTGCTTGGGCAATGTCGATCCATAAGTCCCAGGGACAAACTCTCGAAAGGGTCAAAGTCGATCTCGGCAAAGTTTTTGAGAAAGGTGAATATTATACTATTTTTTCTCTTATTGTGGTAACCTTTGGATTTCTTTAGGACAAGCATATGTTGCTCTTTCTCGTGCCACATCGTTGGACGGATTACAGATACTCAACTTTGATCCCTCCAAGGTGTGTTCTGTATGCATATGTATTAATGATCTTGAGCTGAATCGTCACATAGGTACAAGCTCACCCGAAAGTGGTGCATTGGACCAAGACATTAGAGACTATTTCCTTCGAAAATTGCGACGATGACGAAGCGTCTTGGACCCTGTAGGTGCCTCGTACTAGCTATTAGGTTTGAATACATGAAGGACTGCATATCTGTAACACATCACAAGGAATCAACATCTTCCAATACAGCATGTCCGTCGATTTCCAACTAACGTTATGTCTTTGGTTCGTCCATTTGCAAGCCCCGCAATGAGACTGAAATAGCATGAAGAAAGACGTTGAAGAAGTACTATACTACATATTTTTCATCTACACATGTCCATGATTATGGTATGTTGCCAGCCGAGTATTCATGAGATTGACGACCAATTGAGGTGATATAGGCGGGTGGCTCGTCTGCCAGTCCCCGTGCCCAGTCAGAATCCTGTTGACGTTCTAACATCTCGATCTGTCCCCTCATCCGCTCAATTTCGACTGCCATCGTATGATTTTCCGTCCTCACATTGTTCCCTTGTTGTGGCGATTCAGGGGTAGAGGCAGACAAGGCCTGATTTACCATTCCTAAAATCTGGAGGCGTAGTCGACCAGCTTCTTCTTCAAGCAGGCGCTGTCGTTGAGGGAGTGGGGCGTGTATGGTACGGTCAGTACCCGCTCCTTCTGTTCCATCAGGGTCAAGGATCGTCGAAGGACTTAGAGCACCTGAAATATTGCCGGACGAAGTAGCGTGCTTCTTGGAAGCGGCGCTCGGAAGGGATGCCATCGTACTCATGGTTGGAGAGGGATGTCTCTCTGTTACAGAGAGACTGTGTTGGCTTGGCCCTTTCGGGGCCTTTTTTGTCGGAGTTGATGAGCTAGGTTCAACGAATGGAGTGACCACGTTCGACGGACGCTGCCTTCGGAAAGGAAGGCTGCTGATAACCGATAGAGGTTTTTGCGTGTTCACCCCTTCCTTCACGGAAGCGTCCTGTGGCTCTGCCTGCTTACGCCGATACGAGAACGCTATCAGACTACAGATGATCACCACAGGGATCACAGTGCCTACAGTAGCTCCTATGACTACTGAATCACTGATTCTTGAAGCGGTAGCTGCTGCGCTCATGGTCGCGGTGACCGTTGCGCTTATGGTTGTGGTGACTATTGCACTGAGGTTCGCGGTGACGTTTGCGTTGGCACATGAGGAACCAGTGCTGGAAGCAGTAGTAGCCGCTAAGACCGTGACCGGAGGACTAGTGAAAAAGTCGATCTCGGACCTGGCCAGCTTGACGTCAGCTCGAGAACAGTGGAACAAACGGAGGTTCACACTGACCCGTTCTGAGCGTCTGCAGTCGCTACGATAACATAAGTTCTAAGCAATCGGCGATTTTGAGCTTGGCCACCTTGCTGCTAGGAATGACACGTACCCCGGCCTGATGAAGACAAAAGAGAGACTTCCTTGAG
>RCHF01000514.1:0-17688 GCA_003987895.1 Neonothopanus nambi | reverse complement strand
AATCTAATGAACTGTTGATTTCTCTATGTTCTGATTAGATTCTTGTATACATTGTATACATTTTCAATACAAACCCTTATATTCTGAGTCTATAGGACGAGTTTTGTTGCTTACATAAGCAGCCCACTCCGTCATCACTGCCCTAGAAYACTTCCAGTATAGGTTGCCTAGGTTGTCTAGATCACCTAGATCAATCACTGTTACCCAGGTCATCTCAGGTCACTCCAGGTCAATGAAGATTGCCTCAGGTTTCCTCAGGTCAACTCAGKYAACTTCAGGTCAACTTCAGGTCAACTTCAGGTCAACTTCAGATCAACTCAGATCAACTCAGGGCACCCAGGTTACCCAGGTTACCTCAAGTTTCCCAGGAGATGGTGAAYTTCCTAGGATACCAGAGACTCCACAGTAGACTTTGAACACCTCAGATGGCCTGGTTCAAAGTGGATTTTCCTGATGAATGTTGCAAACAGGTGTCCTTATCCTCCATCATCTATACATGACGTACATGGATTTTGGCAATCAAATGGAGAATAATGATGTTTATTTTGGACTCTCTTTTAGAGTGTGGAGGATGAAGCTGCACCAATGAAGCAATGGGAGATATCATATTTGGGAAGGAGATTCAGAGTGGGTTGTGGGTTGTAGGTTTCTGGGAGTGAAGCAGTTGATGCATTTTGTTTGAAGGTGGGCTAAAAAAATGTTCGTTATTAAAAGTAATTTATTGGGGGTCGACGAGTATAGCATATGTATAGTGCTTACATGCACCTACCCCCAACAGACTCAACAACCCCAATAAATATTTTCCGAAGTCTACACTCTAAACGTTACGCGTTAACCTACCTCACAATGCCATCCCGTTCTCATTCATCATAACGAACCCCTGACACCAAACCACATAACCTATGTCACTCGGCTCTCCTGCCCTCCACATCGGCAGGACTGCAAAACAAAATCACAAGGAACGACTCAGAAGGAAGCTGCTGGAGCGAGAGGTGGATACGAGGTGCGATCAAATAATGAGTGTCGAGGGGAAAATGCAAGTTTGTTTGACCTGTTCTGAGTCCATGAGCAGGACACATGCATATTTTATGAATACGAGTTAGAGAGATGGGGTTATGGAGTGGATTTTTGGGGGCGATGTGTGATGGAGATGGGGATGTGATGATGATAGGGATGGGACATGGAGAATTCAAAGGGGAAAGAGAAGGTGGAGTATCTTTGATGGATGGATATGGGTTGCTTGGACGCTGGGACGTTTTTGAATAAGGTTTGGGGGGACAAACGCGGGTTTGGAGTTTCGAAGGAGATGTAAATATTTCTGCGCACAACCTCATTCTTTCTTTCCACCACCTTCCACTCTTCAGCCTGCTGGAAATGAGAATGTTTAGGCAGATTGAGCGAGAGAATCACGAGGGAGAGAGAGAGAAACCTTGAACACTGGCGAAGGGCCAGTCCGAGGATGGGATGGTGCCGATAGCACCGATGCCGAAACTGAAATGTTTATCATCAATAAGGCCTAGGGTTCAATGCATTTGTCGAAACTGAAAAGGAAAAAGAAGGAAGAAAGAAATCAGATACATCGTAGAACAGTGGAAACAGAAATTCACTGCACATACGTTTACGAACATAAACGAAGCCTTCAGCTCACATTCACGAGATAATCCGAAAGTTTCGTTAATCTTTGAGTTTTATGCTATCACCATGGTCCATTTTGAACGAACTTCAAGGTATTCCGCAACATTGACATCTTCTGATGCCTGCAGAATTGAAGGCCTCCTGCCATCAGCACGGTTCTTTTCTATCAACATTTGGAGAACGTACCAGAGACTGTACCAACTGCATATTTACTGATAATTTATCCCTCATATCCCTACATCGAAGTCCTTAAGGTTTTGTTGAAATGTTGAAAGTGAAAAGAAAGAAAAAAAGAAAGAAAGAAATGAGATGCATCGTAAAACGGTCGAAACAGCCACGTTTCGGATCGTATACTCCTCAGTTAGATCCATTTTTAATGCAGAAGACTTGAAAAGAAGGCGATAGAGTAATTTTAAAACCGCTCCAGTGGTATTATATAAGAGGTGTTAGACCTGTAACCGGTCCCTCTTAGTATGAGGTTTAGTCAAGTGCCGGAGGCACCCTCGATAGAGTAAAAGTCAGAGGGGTCGGTCACAGGCCTAAAGAGGTGTAATGAAAGCACGACTGAAGTACGAACTGGTGACACGTCACTGCGTTACAAGTTTACAACAGTTTTACAACGGTTGTTGAGCACCGCACCGCCGGGTGCCACCGGGGCACCGGAGCATCCCGATCGGCTCCCGTGTTGTTTCACAACGCTCGGCCCTAATATTCCCACATGTAATAATTTACGGAAAAAGCTTTGAAAAAGATAATATTTTATGGCTAATTTCTCGGCCGGGATTAGCCGACAATTACGAGTGACATTATTTATCTTTATCGCCTGAAAAAATACAAAGGTTTCGCTTGGTAAATGACATCAATATCGGCAGATAAATGGAACGTTACTTTTTTAGTTTCCCGCCTACTAATTTTAGTCATTTTCCGGCCGTAACACTTACTGTTTTGGTGCTAGTTTTTCCGCCGTAATTTTTTATCTTTCCCGAGCTTCAAAACTAAATGGGCGAACGTGAGGGCGAACGTGAGGGCGCTGAGGGTGAGCCTCTATAATATTAGTGCTTCAAATTTGTTGGAGAAGGACCAATAAGTAGAGGTCACCGTCGCTTTGTCCCTTACTTAACTCAAACTCGGAAATTTGAAGCACTAATATTATAGAGACTCACCCTCAGCGCCCTCACGTTCGCCCACACGTTCGCCCATTTAGTTTTGAAGCCCGGGAAAGATGAAAGATTACGGCCGAGAAACAAGAACAAAAACAGTAAGTTTGACGGCCGGAAAATGACAAAAATCCCGAGGCGGGAAACTAAAAAAGTATAATTCCCTTTATCTGGCGATACTGATGTCATTTATCGAGTGAAACCTTTGTATTTTTTCGGGCGATAAAGATAAGATTATACAAAATAAATCACGCTTGTAATTGTCAGCTAATCCCGGCCGGGAAATTGACCGAGAAATATTCTCTTTTTAAAAGCCTTTTCCGTAAATTATTACACGCGGGAATATTAGGGCCGGGCGCTGTGTTTGGTCTTCGCTACACTAAGCGAAGTGCGAAGTGAACTAACTGAACTCATCCTTTTAGAATTGACTAGGACTTATACTCATATAGTGGCCTGCAATTCACAAATGGGACGCTGACTCTGGGAGCCTGACAAATTAGACGCTCCCTCCGTTCCATCATTGGCATCTCACGGTGAAGTATGGCATGGGATATGGTGGATGAGCGCTTGGCATCTTCAGCTCAAACCAACATCTTCATTGACGACAACCACGGATCCCATAACAGCCCCTCACGGCTGGACCATGGGACAAACCTCGAGTGTAACGGAAGAGAGGGAAAGGGTAACGGAGGAGGAGGAAAGGGTGATGAGCGAGGGTTTGTCGTCATCGGGAGGTGAAATACAACAGCTCTCTTCGTCCCGAGCGGCATCAGAGGCTTCGAATACAACACCTATAGAGTACGTGAATGATGTTGAATATTTCGCTTGCGCTCATGGTAACGAGCGTTTTGGTCTACAGGGTCTTTCCACACGCTCATCAATTCTCTGTCAACGGTGGCACATTCAACATCAGTCTTTCTTCTATGACCACTCACAAGCAAGAAATATACCCTTCAACATCCCGAGAACCGTCTCAGAATCAGACCCGACCACCGCCTCAGGATCATACCCGACCACCGCCCGCACACTCTTTCTCCTCACCAGCGCCTACCGCACCTTCACTCACTGGAACAGCCAGTGAAATTTACGCTCGTCTCCTACTCTCGCAACGTCACGGGTACCCACTCTGGACCCCAGAACCGTATGAAGGCCTGAGTTTGTCTCCGGCCCATACCATAGACGGCGTGAACGTAGGCGATGTCGGTGTAGTGAACGAAGATGGTGGTTTCAACTATTTATTCAATGTCTGTCAAGCCTCGAACAGCCCTTGGAACTGTAAAGGTGTGCCAAACGGCTTCGTGCCCTTCCCTTTAGAGACATTGGACGTATGTCAGGGTACATCTCTGAAGTTCACGAAAAGCTCGCATATAACAAGTTCTCAGATTGAGAGTATGGGGATTAAGTTGTGAGTAGAACGCTCGTCATGTTCTTTTCAACCTACCTTACTGAGAATCTTTTTTCTACTGTAGGCCGGGGACTCGTGAGTCGACGATGTCGTTCAAAACATCCAAGTCCGAAGGCGCGATCCTTGTATTACCAGAAGGAGCGCATGGATTTAATGCACGCAACCTCGCAAAACTTCGGCAGTACGCAATAGACAATGCTTTTGAATGGTACAAATACGTCAATGGTCGAAGAGGATGGGAGGTGCCGAATGATTCGCTCTACCTCGTCACTGGGTGCGACAAATGTACCTGCTGGGCTGTAGCGTCTTTCTGCGGGCATACGGCGCATAAGAATTCCTTCTCGTTAGAGCTTCTCATGGTCAACGAGGGTGAAGATCAGGGTCGGAGCATGGAGGGTGATGTTTCGGTTTCTGTTCTCGACCAGAGGTCGAGCGTGCGGTGTATTTGGAGAGGTGGGAGTACAGCTTCGAGTAGGAGCGGACCTGAGTTTAGGGCTCATGTGCACTCTGGAAGCGTTCACGAACTCCCTACGAAGCGAGCTAATCAGTGCGTTTTTCTTCGAGGGTTCAAGATAGCCATCAAAGCTGGAAGGGGCGGTCGAGGCGAAGATAACGTGGTGTTATCCTCAGTTGTGGATTCCTCTCCAGACATTGTCTTTTCGAAGGGTACCCACATTCCATTTGGTCTGGATTCGGGTGGATTTTCAGGGCTCGATGGAGGGTTGGGCGGTTCGAGCTCTGGCTCAGGCTCAGTGGTTGACTCAGAAGCAGAAGCGCGGGAGGGAGATGATCATCAGGAGAAAGCGTTGTCTTCTCCGAAGATACAGTTCAACATTCAACATATCCCGGACAGACGTCAGGTGCATTTTCTCTTTCTGTCTTTCCTTTTTTTTGCCTTCTGCCAAGTATTTCTGATAATTCCTCCTTTTGAGCAGCCCTACCATCCATCTGACGTCATCAACAGTTTTCTCCTCTCTCAGGTACGTTGGTCAGCTCTATGAATCATGAATCATTCCTCAAACGTCCTACACTAGAATGAGGAAGTCAAGGTTGCTATAACGCATGATGACGAGTGGTGCTCGGTCTTGGATCCGGTTAGTCCGCGAATTAACTGCCGTCCTTTCGAGGTTGACCTTTGATTCACAGCTGGCGTCGACGATTCCAGAGGATCATGACTTGGTTAGGAGAATACTCTCTGTCTATTCGGTATCTATTTCCTGTGGTGAGTACCATGTTACCTTTTAACATGCAACACTGACCCAGAGGTCATTTCTGCAAGATTCCATATTTCTCGAGCCGAATTCACCGCCAGCGGATACTGTAGGTTCTGTTGTCGGGACAGAAGATATATCTTGTAGCAATTCAGAGTCGACGCAGTCGTCTTCTGCAACTCACTCATATGGCAAACACGCATCAGATTCTGAGTCGGAATTGTCGTCGAGGAAAGGATCTCGTTGCTCTTTCAAAGGGTCTGTTGGAGTTGAAGATAGTTCTGAAGATATGCTAGCGCGGAGCAACGGGGGTCGGAGGGTGGTTGTGGTCCTTAATATAAATATCAATGGTATACTCCTATTCCTACTCCTATTCCTACTCCTATTCCTACCCTACTCCTATTCCTACCCCTACTCCTACTCCTCGTCTTCAACATCGTTTACTATGGTTCCTTTAGAGGAGTCCATGTAGCCTAGTGACCAAGCCCTCTTGTGAGGAAGACTCTATCGAGGTCTTCCTCATAAGAGGGGCGTGCTTCAGGTCTAGAGTCCATGTAAGATATTTATAATACTTGCCTAGAAATCAACCTGTCCACGTTATAATGATCCCGCCTGTATACACCTTCAAGGTAAATGATAATGATATCTTCCTAGCCATACCCTACGCCAGGCCTGACCCCGCAAGGAGGACGAAAAGGCATGAGAAAAACAGTCGAAATAGAGCCACGTTTCGGCTCGAGCGGTCCGAAGTGCCACGTGGCCTTAGTCTCCAGAAACGAGCGGGTTCGTCGTTGGCAACGTTGACCTCCTTTCGGTGCTCGCCAGTGGATACGATGTTGAAACCACCACCCAATTGCCACACAATAGAATTGTTTTATTCTCTTCCAACTTCCACGACCTCATGTTGCCCATTTATTGTTGTCAGCCATGCCTACAGAACCAAACGCTGCAGCACAAACTACGCCGCCAACCTCAGTCAAGGCGAATGCATTTTCGTCTGAAAGGGTAAAGGAAGTAGGAGAGAAACAAGAGTAAGGGACGATAAATTCGGACTTGATGCGTAGCCAAAACGAAAAAGATAATCTGGGTTCTGCGTGAGTTTCATCTTCACTTTCAGCAATTTCAACTTGAGCTAATTAGTTCATTTTTCACCGTTCTACTCAGCTTCTTCCTCCCGCCCAACCATCCTGTCCAACTGTTCATCTTCGTGTGTTCCACGTTTTCCCTTGGTATTTCTCGGATTCTTCGTCTCAATTTTTCCTCTGGAAGACAATATCAACTCTAGTCATTGGTCTCCTCCTAAGATGTAGCCTTGGTGTCGCGGCTATGCGAGGAGCAAATACCTCGCGTACTCAGGATCTTCTTCGTGCTACAGTTGCGCAGGCTCAGAATAGGTTTGTCTGTCATTTTTTACGTCTTCTAGCCGTTGGAGTGCTCATAGATGGAATCACCGTAGTATCCGTTTACTAGCACTCAAATAACACTGCGCTACAGGCTAATCCAAACTTCTGCGACTTTTCATGGTTTGTTCTTGGGTAGGAGATACGTCATGACGCGTTTTTCGTACGTTGCTCTCGAGTTGAAACGCAAGGCGGGAACAGATCTTCAGCAGTGTATTGGTGCTTCTTAGGTCTCGTGGCATTTCTATTCGCACTTCATTCGCTCATCATATCGTCTTTAACTCTTACATGCAGTCCGTAGGACCTCCCCTCCCCTCCTTCCAACCAATACTCTTGAATTCCCTCCTAATCTCGGTATCATCATATACAGCTATAGCGTTAGTCCTTACCGTGTTCGTCTTCCCCAAGATGATGTCACATTCGGTGTTCAGGGTTATCGCTGAGCAAGTTGAAAGGGCTATGGGGCTGGTTCGGGTATAGGAGGGGGTGTTCTGATGAAGGTCGAGGACCAGGGGAATATGGAGGAGTCGGAAAGAGGTGGGGACATGATGGGGAGAATTTCTACAGGGCTCTAGTGATGAGTCATGAGATGGGTGACTGTCATTCTCAAACGTACCCTGAAGCCTCGAATCCTTTTCCCATCCTCCCAAGACGTTCCAAAGGATCTCGAAAATGCTAGGCTATCAATTCCATTGAGAGCGAGTAACGTCTGCCATAGTCGCTGCTACCAAGTAAGGAGTGCGGCCGTCGTTAACATTGGCTACCGAATTCTTAGGGCTCTCGTTTGGTCAAAGTGGTGAATGGACATTTGTAATTGAAAAGAAGGTTAGCTCCGGTTAGTCTGGGATACCGTTATAACTAACCAGATTCAAACACCAGCCCTGAGCCCAGTCATTCGGTTTCAGACGACGGTGGGAGCTTCTGTTGTGAATTGGTTGAAATTGTCCCCGATTTTAGTGCAATGTTCTGAGTTGAGGCAGCGACACAAGAATGGATTGGAATACAGTTTATTCGTAACGAGGGGGCGAAGGGGAGTTGAAACACATGTGGCGTTTGAGTCAGCAACTTACATCGACGCCAAGTGGCTGTGGGCTATATAGTCCTTCCCTCCGATAAGGTTTCATTCATCTCAGAGACCCATACTCTCGCTCTTACAGCCCCTTACTCCTAGAATGAACGCAAAATCATTTCCTCGTAATTTTACGGCATCCTGGACAGTTGACTCGGAGAATACCCAAGAATTCTGTCTGAAATCTTCGCCACGTCTGGATTATTGGGGATGTCTGAACCAGGGGGAAAGCGTCCACCAGGCGCGAACGTTGTGAAATGTCCCCTGTAGCTATCAATCACTGTGACCGGTAGGAGTTAGGTGAGTAGGGACACGCCACCCAAACGTTCTGTGTCCTAGGTTGTAATCCAGGTTCATCATCCTACTGATACAAATGTTACAACGATGGGCCTGGCGTTCAGAAAAATTCGGGCGTTGGTATGTAAGGGAGTGGTATGCTCTGTGCTGGATTCTCGAGGAAACGCTGACTTGAATTACTAGTAATGCTAGAGTTAACGGAAATGGATAACTTACTGCCTCGTCCAGTCGTAAGTTTCTCAGTCACCATTATAACCAACGTACCTGCCTCGTCCCCCATATCCTCATCCTCAAATACTGCCGTTGCATCTCATGGTAAATTGTGAGTATTTGTTGTATTGTTGTCCTATGCTCTGCCACACCTGTCCCACTCGTCCCACTTCTTCCAGCATCCTTTTTGCCATAGTAACAGCTACCATCCATTAGCTAGCGGTGGCGTTGGTGGCTTTGGTTCTCCTGTCTATGCAATTACCCAACAATGGTCAGAGTGTTGTGGTCATCACCCACGTTTGCACCCGTGTACTCATCAATTCTCTTTTCTACTACTAAGTTGCTAACAAGTGAATATATTCATGATGTGCCTGTATATTCACCCCTCACCGCTGTGCCTCCATTTTGTTTAGGTGTTCGATGTTGCATTGTTATTGGGTAATGGTATCTGTTTGTTCTTTTCTTATTTCATAATAATCACACTATCGCTCGTCGACTTTCTTCTTCTTTCTTTCTTTCTTTCTTTCTTTTCACCTGCAGGACTTTATGCCTTCCCCCGTCTCACCCATGCATGCGGGACCATCTTCTCTGTTGACCAGGGCATGTATGTAGCAAGCAGAGGAGGAGGAACGTCTCTCCGTTATCTGGTGTCAAACTGCAAACGGTATGAGTCAATATATAAAGATACTCTCTTCTGCACCCACCGCAATGACAGCCGTTCGCGGTGCTTCTGCGAGGTCATCATGAGAGAACAAGAGAATGTGAAGATGACGGGTGACATGCAGAATTGAACAGGTGCTTCACATTCAAATACATTACCTATTCAAAAATCTCTGATCCTGCTTGCTAGGAGAAGTGACAAAACCTGTGCTGTTTTGATATCAACTAAGTATGGAATCAATGCCCCTTGTACTAGAACCACCACCACGTGGGGTTCAGCGGCTAGCCTCTACGTGGCCAAGGGGACTAGTAGCCAGCAAAGCTGGTGAAGCTAATAAGCCGTGCTGCTCTCTGTCAACGACAGAGACTGCGAATGCCTACACGACAGTAGGAACGACCGTGGTCACCGGGTCGGGGGCGATAGACTACGCCTTGTGGGTAATACAGGATTTAGCCACTGTCTTTGTCCGCTGAAGCTGAACCTTCGGCATTCACCAAGCCTTAGCTGCTTGCAGATTAAGGACCAGCTGTCGGATGTACACCGACAGGTTTGAGAAACGAGACGACCATAAACGACGCTTCTATAAGCTACAATTCCCAACGAGCTCCCCGTTCCGACTCCAGTCTGCCACGAGTGGCAAAGTGGGTGAGAATATAGCTGACCTAAGCATGTTGAACGTCTTCGTCGCTCCTACACATCCAGTAAACAAAGAGTGGCCAAAGGAACCCGCTGGACAAAGACTGGACAAAGACTAGTCATACAAAGGCGGGCCACAGCAATCATGCCAGGCCACATGTCGAGAATACCTAAAAGACCGGGTAACGAGTAACATCTCAATCATACCCCCCGTCTCTTCTCCCTCTATTCTCCTCCCAGGAATAACGCCCATCCTGTCGCAACAAGCCTTAGTCGTTGCTCCCCCTCCTACAGACCACCAGCCACCTGGGAAACGGATACGCCTTGGAGGAAAGAGTGCCGAAATTGAAAGCTCACGCTCTGAGAAAGACATAGAGGATAGAGAGTCGGACGTAAGTTGCTGGATTATCATCCACTCCGTCTGGTTAGTCTAACCCGAACATAGGTGGAGGAGGATCTCCCTCATAAGAACGACACCACACAAACTGAGGACACTATAGACGAGGTTGACTCCAGACACAGACGAGCACTCCCGAACCGAAAAATGCCATATGAACTCCCAGACCCAAAAGAGGCGTCACGTAACCCGTCGAACGGCGACGAATACCCTTATGACAAACTCACGAAGTCCAACGTGGACACACTCGAGAGACCCGCAGGCTGCGCCACCTTCACCGATGCCATCTTCCCTCGCCCTTACATTCCCACCAAACTCCTTGAACATAACCTCAAGGCATTCCAGCGTAAAATCATAGCTGAGGATCGTAGCGCAGCTCTGGCTCTAGTACCATACGGTGCAGGTCCCCGCTGGCTAGCTGACAAGAAAGCTCCGGTGGCTATCCTTGACTGGCTCCGCCAGGTAGATTTCCCGGAGAAAGGACCACTTGACATCGCTCTGCCCCTTGCCGAAAGCGAACGTAATCTAAGGGATTTTGATGGACCGTGGCCGATCATTCTATCCAAATTCTCCTCCCCTTTCGGGGCGTGGCTTCTTGACCAAGCTGTCATTCCTCTCTCCGCACAGGGAGCGACCTTCATGGTTCACTCCTTTGATGACAAGAAGCTCGACTGGGTCATCCTCAACTTTTCAGGGCCGGCTGTGGTGGACAATGATGAAGCTCGACTCGAAGCGCTAGGAGAAATCAAGAGGAAGATCTGGCAGAATAGCGGCGTACAGAAAGTAGCTCGGGAATTTAGCGCTAAACGTCACGATGATCCATTGTATGCCAAAAAGCCCACCTCCCAAATACTTGTCGAGCTCACCTCCTCGTTCCGCTTAATCTACATTGAAACCAACGATCATAAGGGGACTCATGATCCCCGATACCAGCTCCAAGGCAAGCCGATCTCCCATGATGCAGCTGAACAACGTAATTGGTTGCGGGCAATCCGAGCTATTACATATAATGTCGGCTTCCACCCTCTCCGCCACGACAAATGAGACCTCGGATGTGTGTGGTGTAAGCAGGATAATCACCCCAGTCACTCATGCCCATACCCCACCTACGGTGATGGATGGCTTGGCCCCTCTCGTGAGGAGTTGGACCAAATTCTCCGAACACCCAGAAAGCGAGAAACTCGAGACGCTGAAGAGCCACAAGGGGGACCGTCACCATTTGCTGCTGGTCCATCAACTGACCACGGGCGTGGACGAGCCAGAGGTGGCAGAGGCACTTTTCGGGGAGCTTCGAGAGGCGGTGGACGGGTTCCACGAGACGGTTATACCCCGAGAGGGCGGGCCCCTAATAGGGGAAGAGGTTATCAAGGTCGCCCATACTTCAACGGGTATCCTCAGCGAGACTGGTATGGCCCGGCACCTACTGATGATTGGAGTTACCCCAGAGGACAATGGGACTAAACTCTCGATGACGAAATCAATAGCTATTCTTCTTTCCTAAATCTGGGGCTGCGAGTTAGAGCTCCTGAAATGCTGTAGACATAGAAAATTGTGATCTCGGTACCGCTATGTACAACAATGAATAATGTTTGAACTAACTATGATAAGAACTATGTCTGACAGAAAGGAAAAAGACATACGTGGTATGTGGGGACCACCAAATCGAGGAGGGACGGTGCAATGTGCACTACTCCTCGTAGCGCTAACTCTGCCCAAATATACTGGCACTCTAGGGTGGACAGGAAAGCGAGGGAGCGCTATATAAATCAACCAAAAAAGGCGGGTGGCAGCGTCGGATGGAAGGTAAGTCTGTCGAGTAATCTGGACTGGTGTGGAGCCCATACGAAGCACTGGAAAGGATTGCATCTGCCACACCCGGCAGAGAAACCTGGGCTGGGCGAGCCTGGGTGGAGCCAAGTTGCCACTAACCACACACAACTACAAAACACTAACACTTCTGCGGTCTTCACAGGTTCAAGGCGACGATCTGCTCGAGGGGACAGGGATTCCCCCGTCGGTCTAGCCCCCAATGAAAGCAGTAGTTGTATCGTAGGCGGGGTGGTAGAACGGAACGATCCTGAGCCTTGGAGTTCAATCCCGATGACCCGTGGAACCCAAGGTGCTGACGGATCCTCCACTACCCCAAACCAAACAGTACGCGACCAAGAAGAGAGGAGGATACCAAACCAAATCTCACGCGTGTCAGAACAACTGACAAGAGCTGATGTCTCCGCAGAACGAAGACTATCACAACAAGCTCATGAAAGGGACCCCGGTCTACAGCACGGACATGAAGTGTACCCTATTGATGTAGAGATTGACGAACATGGCACTCCAATACTGGGAGACCGTGGAACAATCGCAGATCCTCCACATTCCTCTGACGAGCCACAAGAAGAAACTCTCAGAGATGATGAAAGTCACAGCCAACAGCGTACGGAGAATGACTCCCAAGATGACCCCGGGAATGAGGATGAGGACTCAGAACCTCCGATGTACAGCTCTCCAGATGACACACGACCCCATCGTCCAAATCGTAAGACAAGAAGGGGCATAGAAAAAGAAAGCCGAAAGAACACCAAAGCTGCAGTCAAAATTGTCTCACTTAACCTAAATGGCTTTGGGGGAGCAAATGTCTACCAGCCCGGGAATCGGTGGGCGAAAATGAACCAATTGATGAGAGTTAATCGAATTGGAATTGCCCTCATACAGGAGACACATATGACGGAAGAACGCTGTACTGAGGTAGAAAATGCCTTCCCCAAAAGACTACGAGTCTTAGCCTCTCCACATCCTGAGAATCCCACTGGGGCTGGTGGAGTAGCAGTGGTACTCAATAAGCAGTTAGTAAACACGCAAAACGTAGAGATGAAGGTTCTCATACCTGGCAGAGCAGTGCTAGTCTGAACAAATTGGCATCGAGACAAGAAGATAACAGTCCTGAATGTATACGCTCCCAACACAACAAGTAGCGATGGTAAAGAGAACGCTGCATTCTGGAAGACTATACGCCAGAAACTGGAAGCAGACCGATCATGGAAACCAGACCTGATGGGGGGAGACTGTAACATGGTGGAGGATCCCATAGACCGTATGCCCATGAGAAGCGACCCTGAGGATGCGGTGGATGCCCTAGATGACCTTAAATCCTATCTGAACTTGAAAGATGGATGGAGGAACACGTACCCCTCAGTGAAAGAATTCACCTTTTCTAGAGTCAACTCGCAATCTAGACTGGACCGAATCTATGTCTCTAGTGATGTCCTTCAGAGTGCACGTCAGTGGCGTATGGATCCTGCTGGAATTGTCGGAGTGGACCACGACATGGTTTCGGTACAAGTTGCGCATGAAGAGGCACCCTATGTAGGACGAGGGAGATGGTCAATCCCAGATAAAGTCCGTAAACACAAGGAATTCAAAGAATATGCTAAAACCCGAGGTATCCAAGCGACGAATGAGCTGAAGGGGATAGCAGAGAGGGTGAACGAGGAGAATCCCCAACGAGTCCTTGCAAGTTACATCTCAGAAGTATCGGACAAGGCGAGAAAAATTGAGAAATCACTTATATCACCTGTCCAACAAGAACTCTCCAAACTCAGGAAGAAATTGCAGAAGGTAGCTTCGAATTACTCACTGCTGGCTGTAGACCGGTCAAGGATTATGCACGAGTTGAAAACCAAGATCCGAGACTGTGAAGCTAAACACCAGACCTCCATTCGACGGAAAGTTGCAGCGAGAGATAGATTAGAAGGAGAGACCATCTGCAAGTACTGGACTGGAGTAAATAAGGAAAAGAAACCCAGGGATATGATATACGCACTGGAGAGAGAACCAGTCCCAGTGGTTCATGAATCAGAGACCCCGGACTCGGCAAACCCTACGACTCCAGACGCGAACCCTGATGAAATGCCAGATGCCAACCCTAATGAAACACCAGACAACGCAGATGAGGAACTACCCAATGCAAACCCTGATGAAGTATCAAATGCAAACCCAGAGGAGACGCCAGTCCTACCGAACCCGGTATATGAGAAAAGATCACAGGAGATGGCTGAATTAGCAAGGGATTACCATGAGAGCCTCCAAGAAAAGGGGAAACAGTATTCGATTGAGGAACGTGAAGAAAAGATAACGAAAGTCCTCAGCCAGATAGAACAAACCTTATCTCTAGAAAGGAAACAAGAATTAGATGCTGAATTATCCTGGGCAGAGGTTCAGGAAGCCCTCCGGAAATCCAAAAATGGGAGTGCCCCAGGGCTAAATGGTCTGACATACGAGTTTTGGAAGGCCAGTGCCGATAGATTTGTACAGGAATGCAAAACTGAAGGAAGTGAACCCTTTGACGTTATCGAACTCCTTCGATCTGCGTATAACGATATTATAAAGTTCGGTGTTGACCCAACAACAAATTTCACTGAAGGATGGATGTGCCCAATCTATAAAAAGGGGGATCGAAATAAAATAAGCAACTACCGCCCAATTACATTGCTCAATGCTGATTACAAGATCTTTACCAAAGCCCTCGCACTCCGACTTGCAGAACACTGCCCGAGCCTCATACATCCCGACCAAGCTGGCTTCATGCCAGGGCGTCAGATCTCTGAACAGACCAAACTCATTAGAATGGTTCAAGAATATGCAGAGTACGTGGAAAAGGATGGCCTTATAGTAGCCTTGGATCAGGAGAAAGCGTATGACAAAATCGCTCATGATTACCTCCTACGAACTCTGCACCAATTCAACTTCCCAGAATCATTCATATCTACAGTCCGAAGTCTGTATGAACATGCTACAACCAAAGTAATGATCAATGGCTACTTGAGCTCCCCATTCCGAGTAACCAGAGGGGTAAGACAAGGTGACCCAATGTCATGCCTCCTTTTCAACCTTGCGATTGAGCCCCTAGCAATCTCGATAAGAAACTCCAACCTGAAAGGATATGAGGATATCCCTGGTATAACTGAAAAACTTATATCAAACCTGTTCGCTGATGATACTACAGTCTTTCTATCAGCAGATGATGATTTTACCGAACTTGAGTCTATCCTGGATGAATGGTGCGCCGCATCTAGAGCCGCCTTCAACCTAGGTAAAACACAGGTACTACCTATAGGGAGCAAAGAGTTTCGAATTAAGGTCACACAAGACCGACGAGCCTCACCGGAGCGCCAACAGATCCCTGCTTATGTCCACATCGCAATTGAAGGCGAAGCAATCCGAATACTTGGGGCATGGTATGGCCACTCCGTGAACGAAGAAACTGCATGGACCCCCATTCTCGAAAAGATTGATGCAACCCTCTTATCTTGGGAGAAGGGTAAACCAACAATGGATGGGAGGAAGAAGATTGTCCAGATCGTGATTGGAGGAATGACACAGTACCTCACCTTAGTACAAGGAATGCCTGAAAGTATTGAGAAGAGGGTGACAAAGAAAATGCGAAATTTCCTCTGGGCAGAAAAAACCCAAAGCCCGGTAAATTTTGAAACCCTGCAAGCACCAAAGAACATAGGAGGGCAAGGTGTACTTGACATTAGTGCGAGGAATCTGGCAATTGAAGCGATGTGGATTAAATCATACCTGAACGTCTCCAAAGACCGGGCAACCTGGGCAAAAATAGCTGATGCAATGATAGCAGGTCCAAAAGCAACCCTAGCGAGCCCAACGGAACAAAATGTTGACCCCCTAGCCAAGAAGAATGTATTCCTTCAATCCTGGAATACGAAGATCACAGCCCTGCCCAAGCACATGCAGAAATTGATTAACACTTCAAAAGACCTTGGGGTACGAGCAGAGGGTCTAGCATTCTCTCGGGATACCCTGCGAGAGAGGCCGATTTGGCTCCATAACAATGCAAGCCCACGAATACGCCGTTTAAATTCATCCCGAGCCGCGAAATGTCTTTTAGTAAACCACCAGTTACAGACAGTGGGTGATGCTCAGGATCTAGCTGAATGCTTGGATGACCCGAATCACTCTGGAATGAACTGCTGTAAATGCCACCACTGTTTGGCCCTAGTCACAAACCATAGGTGCCAACACCCGCACTCATGCCTAGAACGCGCAAAAGACCTCCTAGACACTCTGGAGGAGAAATGGGACCCTCGAAATTTGCTGCCTGAGGACTATGAAGCAGAGCCTGAAGGCGAGAATGGTTGGACAGAAATCGATGTAAGAATTACTGCTGAGAAGGGCCTAGCACACTCTTTCCGAATCTTCACAGAAGGAAATACCTTCTCGAAACTACCACAACCCAAGTGGCCTGAAGAGTATGAGAAAGAACATAACATCAATACTGTAACGATTGCCGGAATATCTAGGGACATTGACAAAGAGAATGCCCAAAGCGGGGGAGCAATGATCCTATGCAATAGCCAGGGCACCAAGCAAGCAAGGTGGAGATCCCAAGACGGGAGAACCCACTCTGATCTAACGGGAGAACTAACAACAATTCACGAAGCTCTAAAAGTGGTATCCATCAATGATACTCTCAAACTTGAAACTGCATTACCTGAAACATTCAAACTACTCACAAAAAAGATATCAAGTCTGGAAAGCAACGGGTATGTTGGAGTTCCCAACAAGAATCTCATACAACAAGTGGTTGCCCAGCTTCGAGAACGAAACCGGAAGACCTTAATACGCCTAAAGAACGGTGCGGACCCAGACTCCGTTGCATGGATTAAGCGAGTCAGGGAACTGGCAAGAGAAAGCCTAGAGGAAAATGCACCAAATGGGCCGGAGCAGGCAATAGCAGGTGACCTAACACTTACCGGATGCCAACTGTCAAAGTTAACCCAAGCACAGGCGTATAAAGCCATACGAGAACGGTCAATGGCCTCCTACAGTAAACAACCCCAAACCATGAAAAACATTGAAATAATTAAGGATGCGATGGAACAGCGATTCCAGTTCCGCCCAAATGAACCAACAATCTGGAAAGGAATAATAAATAAGGACCTATCACGGGAGGTCAGGTACTTCCTTTGGATGACAATCCATGACGCATACATGGTGGGCTCAAACTGGCAACGGTCTGGCTACAAACCAGAGTTACAACAAAGAGCAATCTGCACCAAAGATGGAGAACTCGAAACGATGGAACATATACTCACTGAGTGCTCCTGTAATGGGCAAGAACACATATGGAACCTAGCCCGTACTCTGTGGGTGAAGAAAGGATACACCTGGCAAAAGCCGAATTTGGGAATGATACTCGGATGTGCCCTGCCAGGCTTCCAGAAAGACGGAACCCAGAAAGTGAACAGAGGAGATACCCGCTTCTTCCGGATACTAATATCAGAGTCGGCGCGACAAATCTGGACGGTCAGAAATGATAGAGTCATTAACCGAGATGGCGAGGAAGCATCACTGGCTGAACTCACAAATAAATGGATGCAAATGCTGAACAAGAGACTCAAACTGGACAAGGATATGACCCACCCCAAGTTCGAGAAGAAAGCACTGTCTAAACCTCTGGTCCTCGAAACCTGGAAAGGTGTCCTAGCAGATGAGGATAAGCTGGAAGAGGATTGGACTGCAAAATCAGATGGGGTTTTAGTGGGTAGGCCGCTGAGTGCTGAGGATGGGTAGCAGAGGTAAGTGAAGTA
>RCHF01000512.1:0-18906 GCA_003987895.1 Neonothopanus nambi | reverse complement strand
TTCTTGGGTATTTCTGTGTGTTTCTCGTTGTTAGCCCTAGTTCATTCTTTTCAGACTCTTGCTTCTATCTTACCTTTTTCTTTTGCAGCTCTCTGTTCTGCAGATCTCCGTCAGTTCCACTGCTTTTCCTGCTCTTTCTTGTCACTGTTTTCATGGTTTTCCTGCTTGCTGCACTTTTCACTGCACCTTCTTGCTTGTTGCTGGTGTCTCCTTAAAAAACGTTGCCCTTTCTTCCCCTCAACTGCTCCATTTCTTTCCTGGCTGTACCATGTTGTGCTGTCTTGTCATGAATCTGTTGGATGTTATTCGTATTCTTGATGAAGTTGGAGAACCTGTACCTCTTGTTAGTTCTGTTTTTTTTTTTTTCTTGTTCTCTTTTCGCGTGCTCCCTTTCTTTGCTGGTACTAATGCATGTTGTTTTTCCCAGCCTCACCAGCTAGTTTTCAAATGCTTGTATTTGCCCTCTGACTGCCCACTTATTGTTCCGTTCTCTGTTGTTGTCGATCTGCATGATTTGGGCTAGAACGTAGCTCTTGTACTCAGCTTATTCCGCTCTCGTTGGGTCACAGATCTTGTGAACTTGACTACACATTCCATCAATGGTCCTTTAGATGAGCATGGACTTCCCAAACACACTGTGATCTTCACCTTCAGTCATGGTCCACTTGCCATCGAGGAATGTGTTGTGCCTTGCAGCAGAGATAGCAGAACCGTTTTTTGGCGTAATCCAGCTATCGTCATCCCTCTGACTTCACACCAGTAGATGCTGCCTATAATGTTCATTTGAGGTTAGTTGACCTTAGGGCAGGAACCGTCAGCAAGGTCAGTCTCCCTCACTGCCAAATAGCTAAGGGCAATTGCCCTTGTAGACCCAGCTGGAGATGTGTTAGTCAGCAAGTAGTACTAGCACCTCTTACCATATTCAGAAACATGCCAATTCTCTCCTTGCTGTGCACCATCCATCCCAATTAAGCAAGTGGATTTCCAGCAGCCAAATATCCCTCTGTAGGCCAGTACTGTCACTGGTCAGCAGGAGCTGGAGATAAAATATGAGCCCAATGCAGGACTCGAACAAAAGAGCTCACAGCATGGGAGAAGTGGAAACATGTACTGCATTAGCACCTTTACCACTAGACCACCAGTATCATGTATTAGGGTGTATGTACATGAATATACTCACTTTCCAGGCCTTCATCAAGGCATGACATTCACACCTGCCACTGCTCAACTGACAATAAAACATATTTAAAAACCGTAAAAACTGCATACAGATGCAAAGAAAGGTTACATGAGAGCTATCTATGCTTCTACACTCAACAGCTGCTCAAAAACAAAAGATATGTCCTGCACTGCTGCCTCGATGCCCTTCATCACCTCCTGCTTCTTCACCTGCTCCCTTCCAGTACGAACCACTGTCTTCTCAGCTGCGCAAACAATAAAAGCCAGGCATGCCACTACAGTTGACAGACTGTTGGGACCCGAGTGCCAGAGGTCCTCCCATTCTTCTCTGTCCACAGAACCCTTCTTGTACTTGTCCTCAGCCAGCCTGAACATGTTGTCGTCAAACTCACACCATTCCAGTTGCAACATACTCCACCACTCCCAAAACTTCTTCAGCACTGACTCAGCATTAAGTTCGAACAGATGCCATTTCAGTACCTGGGCCCTAGCAATCCAATCAGCAACACACTGTGGTCGACCTATTGTGATGAATACAGGCAACCGCTCGAACTCTTCCTGGATCTCAAAATTCAACCACCTCTCTATCAGCTTCCTCCACCCTACAGTTGTTGCAGTCTCGGGAGTGCAGGCCAGAGTAAGTGTATCCAAAACGTAACCAGGAGGTTTAGGAGGCAGTAGTGCATGCATGGACTTCGCAAAGTCATGATGAATCTCCTGCACATCCTTGGCATCTCCGGCACTCTCAGCCTCATCCTCTCCACCAACCTTTCTCTTCTTCCCTATTCTTCCTGATGCCAGTCCCTTACATTTTCGACTCTTCTCATCACCACCTGCATTGTCCTCTTTGTCTGCTTCGACACCTTTAACGACACGATCTCTAGGAGGACTTGGAACAGGCAAAGGAGGGATTGAAGCTGTGGGAGATGGAATAGGTGAAGCGGCACGAGATTCAGTGCGAGTATTGGCTGCATGAGGGGATTTCTGACAAGGTTCCGAATGTGTAGTGTCATCTGCAGGTGTGTTCGTTTTACTCACTGGCTCAGGGTGTATCTGACCAGCTCCCTCGGTCCGCTTCTCACTTGCAGACTTGGTCAGAGGTGACGAGCTTGTACTGCCTTCCTCAGAACATCGCAGCACATTCTCCTTGTCTGCCTCCTTCCTGAGCTCCTCTTCAAATTTGCTAGGAAGAGCATGCGTGCGACATTCCTCCATGGCTAGATGAATATAATGGGTTAGAAAAATACAAGCAATATAGAATACATAACATGCACTGTAGCATTTCTTCAAAAAGGCAGCCATACTTGGGAAAATATACTTTTGCCATGTTCAAAACTCAGAGACTCCCCAGTTTGACTGAACGTTCCCTGGAGTCTTCCCTGAGTGAACACTGATCTATTTGTGAGCATCCGCCCTCCTATAAACATATTATGCTCACCTAATGATGTTTAGCCAACCACCATCTATGGGCTCAGGACCTCCCACCACAAAGCTGCATACCAGGCCTGTTCGTTCACACACCCCATCAAGAATTGGCTTGATGAATTTTGTCAACAAATTAATTGCCCTGGTCCAGTTGGTCAATGCATGCACTATCAATATTACGAGCTAACTTACCTCTGATGATCTCCAGGGCTGGTGGACATGGGCCCATTGATTTTCCTATCCCAACTTTCCAGCTCCTCTTGATGGAGCTGTTTCGCCTTTGCTGTCCACTCCTCCTTCACAGCCTTCGACAGCTTATCGGATTCCGTTTTCACGACTGTCTGATGTAGCTTGATGATCCCTTCTTGACTCAGTTTGTCTCTCTCCTTTGCCTTCTCAAACAACTCAGTGATCTGTTCAGTGTTCACAGCAGCCCAGACCATCATCGCTGTCTTTTGCCGGGGTTTAGGGGAGCAGACCCCATCTGTGAGCTTCATCAGTAGCATACGATAGAGGCCTCCATTCCTGTTCTTCATATCTGCTTCATTGTCTTTCTCGAGTTTGTGTTTGAAGAATCGTTCAAGTTGCTGGATGGGAAAACATGTTGTGTTGTGTAACGTGACCAGTCAGCCACAATGACATCATCAGCGTAAAGTGCAACAAATCCTCACCCTTTTGTGTGTCTTCAACATCTTCTTATACTTGTTATACTTCTGAAGCTCAGCATCTGGGATGGGATACTCTGTGCTAGCAACATCATCCTCCACCGCATCGATCTCAGCTTGGGGGCGTTCCTTGGCTAATGGCAGCATCACCGGCCAATGATTGAAAAACTTGTGCTGAACTTCCACCATAAAATCCTTCTCAAGGCCTGTCTGCTTCACAGCTATGTAGCCGCTGTATTGTCCAAGCAACCACTTGCATCTAGCACCCTGGAATATTGGCAGATTCAGCATCTATGGATTTTTGGTGAGCCTTTGAACTGATTGTAATGTCTCTTGTACCTTCTTACTGAGCTTGTCGGGTTTTTCAGTACTACAGCGATACTCTCAATATGAAGATGAGGAGGATGAATTTTTTAGGAAGGGAATTGAGCTGAATCCGTAGCTGGTATTTAAAAAATAGACCAAAACCCAGTGCATATCCCAATTTGAGTATCCGCTGAATACTCATAAATCAAGATTCATAGATAATTACAAATTGCTAATCTCTCTTCTCCTCACTGCTATGCCACCTATTTCTCAACCTGCCAGTAAGCACCCACTTGTCAATAAATCCGTATCATCGTTGACAAAATCTCTCACTTTAGCACCTCATTCCCAAAAGACGCAAACAATAACACATACCAAGGAGGAGCATAGTCCCTCAGGCAGTAGGTCACTCCCTGCCTTTCATATTTGAAATATACATGCTTACATTTGTGTTAGGAATCACTGTGTCTACCACCACAACCACCACTGTCGAGACATCTTTCAATTCAGCTCCGTCCCCAACAACCACAGCACCAGCCATCATCATCTCAAGCGATGAATCATCTGGTGACAAATCGGATACCCAGGACTCTCTTACAGACTCTCCAACATGCCCCTCAGCACCTTCTGCTCCCCGTCTGCAACCCAGGTCACTTCCCACTGCATCATCGACTGTCATGTCTGAAGTTAGCACGAACCGCCCTCAAAATGCTGCTGCCGACTCGTATTGTATACACGCAGCATGGTACCTAGTAACTTATGGTGTGGGCATTCCTACTCCCCTTGAAGTGGCACACGCTCTGACCCATCTGGTCAAAACCATCTACATTGTCACCAGGGGCACATCTGTTGGCATTTTCTTTGATTGGTAGGGACAATTTTGGATCATATGATATCACTCCCTGATCACATTTGCATTTTTCAGGCTTCAGGTTGCAGCTATGACCCAGGGTGTTTCAGGCTCGCAGTACAATGGATATTGTAGTTACTCTGACATGTGGATCACGTACCACTTCACCTATCTCCAACGGAATATCCAGCTGATTGATGAGTATGGCAATTTGGGCTGGTCTCCTGAGGAGGAGGAGGCCTTCCAGCAAGAAATGGCGGAGTTGTTGTTACAATGAGCATACTGTATTCTGTTTTCGTACCTCTGTTTTTGTATCTTTGAAGCAATGAACTCTTTTTTTTTTCTTCAACTGCACATTCTCTGAGCACTCAACAAGAGCAGCTGTTAGCCCAGCCATCACTGTCCATTTGTTTAGCCTACCAGTTACTCAGGTCAGTTGTCCTTATTGCCATGTGGGTCACCACGCATCACCATGTGACATCTCGCCATGTTTCATCCTTGTTATGACTATGCATTCTAATCTGTTTCCATCCCGATTATTCCAATTCCATTCTGACTTTTCCTACTTTATTGTCATATCATTTCTGTCATCTCGGGTCACTTCTGAGACCAGGGGTTTTTCRCCATGATGATCTACYGAGYGTTTTCCCCTTTAATAACTTTCTTTATGTCTCTATATGTCGTATCCTTTGTTCCTATGTTACCCCGGTCTACATGTTGCATGTAGACCGTTCTACATATGTCTATTCCTTTGTATTCGCCGGAATTACTATTTTCTGACTCTAGTTGTATATAAGCTGAAGCTCATGTAGTAGTTAGGCAATTAGAAAATCAACTTAGGTTGCTGGTTATCTTTCGTCACTCTAAGACTCTCTCTCTCTTGCATTTACTATAGACTTGTCAACGTGGAAGGATAGCCTTCATGCTATTCAAAGTCTTATAGTTTTCGGCTCTGTTGGATCCTTCCGTTCTGACATTTCCAATCCGTTTCCACACAGATTGTCCTTCAGTCACGCCCTTAACAGTGAACCCTTTTGAAGTAAAAGAAGAATGTATGTCAGCTCAGTTTGCTAATTTGCCCACGTACTGACCTTTGTATCCTGGTAATAGTTTTGTCTGAGTCAGTGGTTGAGAAGGAGCTCAAGGTGGAAGATGAGGCATGCAGGAAGGTGCTAGTTCCCTTGAGACATAGGTTGACACCAGGTAATTTTGTTGTTATTGGTTTGGAACTGGAGGACATGCAGTGAGTGTTTTTTTTACTTCCTTAGGATTTCATTGTGCTAACATGATCTGGAAGGGTGAAATTGCAGGCTGAATTGTGCACGCTACCAGCTGGTGTGCCATTGATGCATAAGGGTACAGCTACAATGGAGCACTATCCTTTGAAGAAACATACACAAGTTCGAGGATCTCTGGGCAGTCTACATGCTGGGACTCCTGCAGTATCTGACAGATCAGGGTGAGGTTTTGCACTGCGATGAGAATGTGCAGGTGGAGGAAGTAAAACTGTGGCTGCCATCATTGATAGCACATGAGGAGAGGGAACAGGTGTGTGTGGATGGTATGGTGGGCATCGAAGAAAGGTTGAGGTGTGCACACTGCTATGACTCCCTTCATGGCCTTCGACATACCCTGTGTATAAAGAGCCAGATGATACTTTTCAAGAATGCAAATGTCTGTGGGCAGAGACAGTCAGGTAGATCAAGGGAAATAATAGATCGAGTTCATAATCGGGTAAAGGGCTTTGCTGAGCAGTATCATAGGAATTGCGAGGCGCTGCTGCATCTTGTGGGGCCTGGAGAGTGGGAGAGGGTGCTACAGGAACTGAAGAATGAGGACGTGCATAGCTACACTGATCCAGCACACATGAAAAAAGGACCAGGACATCAAGGAACAAACAAGGAGGAGCCAGGGAGGGAAGGGGAGCTGGTGAAGCTGTACTGGAGGGAGAGGAGGATATCAATCTTTTGGTGGAGGAATGGAACCGTGAGGATCATGGCACTGGGGAGACACATAGAGAGCTGTTGTGGATCTGGATGAAGTTGCTGATAAACCTCCAGGATGGTGCAGATGAGAATAATGACAAAATCCTGCGGTCTGAATGGTGTAGGAGCAGGGCAAGAGCGGCATGTTGTGCAGAGGAAGTGGTTTTGCTGTGGGAAGAAATGAGGCGAACAGCTGAGTTTCTGGAGTGGAAAGCTGGATCAGGCAATGCAGTAGGTTTTTTGCAAAATATGACGACAGCACTCATTCATTGTTTTGCAATACCTTACAACAATCCTACACCACAAAACAGGTTGCAGATAGGGTGAATATATGACTGTAGCCACAAAAAGAGCTTGCGTAACAATATATGAAAGTTGTGCCACCTAACGTTTTCAGAACGTTTTTGAGAGAAAAGGGCCTCAGGAGATTGCGTGTCAAGAACAGTCAAAGGCTTTGTGGGAAACCATAGTGTGACGCGTCGTCGCAGGTCAAAGTGACCTTGTCCTCTTGCTCTCTACAGCGACTGCGCATAGGCTCTCTGCCACACTCAGTTGGATGTCAGAACCTGCCACCATCGAGCTTGAACCATAAGCTTCAACAAGGTGATTATTCCACTATATAAGGCCTCCACTTGCTCTCGTATTAAACATTGAAACTTCCTGTATGACCAGTGCCGAGACCTTTGAAATCCCTGTGCCTTCCGCTGGAGGTATCAACATTTTTTGCGGTCCCAATTCCAGACCCTTGTCTGTAATCCTGCCAAACATGGGTCAGAATAACACAGCTATTGTAAGTGCCTGCACAAGCATTGCATTGGATGGGCACACTAATCTATATTATGCAAGGTCTTTAATATGTTCTTCTCTGAGCGTGGCCCTGTATTTTCAGGAATTCGTCGCCAAGAACCAGTTTTGTCAGAGAGCATTCCCGATTCCGAGGCTAGCACGAATGGAGATGAGGAGCATGTAGATCGGGCTGGTTTTCAAATGAAGACGGAGGAGGAGGAGATGAAACCATATGTCACCCCTTCACCTCTTCGTGAATTTGACCGAATGGTGTGTATTCTATTTAACTCGTCTCAAAAGCAGATCAGTAATGATATTGCCTAGCTTGCCGAAGGACGTGCAGAACTTGCAGAAGAAACATCTGATACAGGTTCGGTGACAGAGTCAGAATCTGAATGTGAAGACCCCTGCATTAGGCCAAGATGCAACTATCACCCTCGTCGTTAAGCTTCTGGCTCTTATATCACTACCACCTGGAGTACAGATTTAATTATATCAAGTTGGATTGTAATTATACATGCTTGTGAAATAATATCAACATTAATTCCTTTTTTTTCGCTTTCGACTTGTGTATCCCTGCTCGTCAATAACATTTTCTTCCAATTCTCCTTCATCAAATTCTTGAGGTTCCATTTCTTCGTCCTCCATTATGCTCGTAATATCATCAACCTCATTTGAATGCTCGTTGGCAATAGATTGATTAGCATGGCTTTCTTCCATAGCTGTTTGGCGCACAGATGCCTTCTTGCGGTTTGCTGCCAAAGTCGCCTTTCGTTTTTCCTGTGTTCTTTTGCGCTTCTCAGCTTGTGATACCCGCAGCTTGGCAGCAACTTTGTAATGATATGCTTTCCGGTCCTTATGAATGGCTATTGGTGAGGTGAGAGCTGGTAGCAACCTTCGCAGCAATGTTGCATTATGAAGTGCATGTGTGTTGATGACAAAGTAGTCATCATCAGCATGTGCAATAAAGCTAACATGCCGATTTGTTTCCTTGCGCTCTTGAATTACCACCCGAGAGCCTGTAGCCTTGCACTTCCTTAAACGACAGTCATGTTGAACTGACAGACGGAAGAGTACATTCTTTTACAGCAGTAATACATGAGCAAGTATGACCAGAGAGGAAACTCAAAGAGTAAACATACCTTCGTATCGACGTTGATGAAACTTTCACCTTCTGTACGTGGTCGATATATGACCGGCATGTTGAATTCGGGATGGCAATGTTCACCAAGGATGAACTTTTCGATGACCACTACCTTCTCTGGGATCACAGACCCACTTGGCGCATCCAGTGCTGGAGAAAGGAGCTCGATAACCCGGCCAATTGCAAAACTCTTCTGTATAATGAGCTCTGGCTGAACTTGGAAAGAAATCTGTCATTATAATTACATACCTGATCAGAATCTAGTCGTGCTGCTATCCATGAACCAACAATGCAGCGGTCACCAGACTCTGCAATAACAGACAAGTTGCGCTTCCATTTAGGCCAATTGTGTTGGGGTCTTGATACTGCAGCCTTTGTCGTAGACCAATCAATGCTGACACTCTTATTTTTAGGAAGTGGTATCATCTTCCCTTCACGAATCCCATGAGATAACATTCAAAGTGAATCAAAATGTAATATTACTGACCTCTTTCAATGGCAGTTGGAGGGACCCATCCAAGATGTCGCTGAATGATAGGCTCTGAGAGTAATACATGCCTCACTCTCGGTGCTGCCTGAATCCATTTATTTTTGTGCTGCCAGTACCCACCGCTGAGTATATGTTTGAGGCGATCCATTGATGCAAACTTCCGAGCAATATCCCGGCTCGGTGCTTGGTGGTTGCTGTACACTGAGCAGAGGCGAAAAATAGCGTTGAAACATTCAAAAACCTCTGTCGAGTTTCGGATTGCAGGCCCAAATCGTCGAATATCGGAGATAAGATGCGGAAGAAGGTGGATTTTGACCTTGTTGATAATCTTGGCGGGGTCAACTGCTGCAAAAGCATCGAGTACATTTCCGATTAGTACCTCGAGATCATCCTATGTATATGACATCAATGTGAGACTGATATAGTAATGATTTGAGAAACTCGTACCAAAAACTTGTCCATATTATCAATTTCATGCACCCAGAGCATTGCGCCAAGTGATCCAACTGCTTTGATCAATGCAAACTCATCTGGAGTAACGAGATCATGCACATGAAACACCATGGTCTGCATAAGTGTCTTGAAGTGTTTTCCGATTAGGTTGTTGCGGTACTGCATCATATATGCAGCACGCAGAGGAGGAACTGTTAAACCGTCCAGGTCTGTTGACTGTAAGCGCACAACAAAACGCTCCTTGTCTGCATCACTCAGTGAGGTATGGAACATGTGCCAAACATATTTCATGACTCCCAGGAGTATTGTATGCAGAATTTCGACAGGTGTATCTTGTGTGGGATCAAGACCTTTCAAAACACAATCCATAGTGAGCTTGTTCATCAGAATATACTAATAGTACTGACCTGCAATGCTAAGTAAAGGATTTATCTTGTCACCAGGTTGTTCCTTAAACCATTCTTCAAGCTCGGATGCAATTTCGTCTACTGTTTTAGATGGATGTTCAGCCCGAATCCCAGCATATTTTGTAAGAAGAATTTGAATCCAATACTCCGCCACTTTATCCTTCGTTCCAGTTGCTCGCTGGGCCTCAGTAATAGCTTTCTTTTCCCCCCGCATAGCCATCTTCAGTTGATTCATGAGCAGTCCACGTGTCTCTTCTGCTGAACGCAAGGTATCAGTCTGTACCTCTGTCAATTAATATCATTACAGATCTTGAAGCTGATTCAAACGCACTGTGTAATATTTGTGATAGCCTTCATCAGACTCAGTAATCTCCGCAGGTCCTCCAACTTTGCATTTCCGGCATCGACAAAGTGAATTCCCACCAATATGTGATGCTTCTTCAGCTTGCTGGGGATTGTCAGCTGGAAGTGCTGGGAGCCTTAAACGGACACCACACATGCGACCAGTGTCAGTGTTATAACATATGACTGGGTTTTTATGAGTGTCGCTAACACATTTTTAATATTAGGCCTTGTAGATTAATATAAGAAGTCACGTACTTGATAATATCTTTAATTGCAGAATACTGCTCAGGAGAGCTTGCGTTCGGAGAAGTGGAGACAAATTGTACAAAATATTCCTGTTGAATCAGTCGTCCTGGAAGGTTTGAATTTGCAGCATAGACGTTGATATGCTTGTTATACTGCTTGGACTTATTTCCTGAAACGTCATCTGCCCAGACTGGCAAGAAAACATCGTACAGATCGTATCCATCTGGTACTAGCTTGCGATCAGGATTTGGCATCTCAGGAATTAGGTCAGGGTCTATAACACAGGGATTTGTTAGTCTCATCGTAATCTAATTTCAACAACGCAAACCTTTCCAGGGAATTGTAGAACCATCAAGTGAAGCCTCAATGTCGAGATAGTTGTACTGAAACATTTCTGCTGGAACTGATTCAACAGCCGTTTCTCGCACCCACTCGTTATCCTGTATAGCGACCTGAGAACTGCATCTAGAGAAATAGCATTGAAAACTCACCACTGTAATAGTTACATTATTAATGTCAGCATAAAGGACTCCATTGCGCTTGATCCATGTGATAGGAATAACAAGCTGATTGTTGTGCAATTTGCCAACTTCCTCAATATAGAACTGTTTTCCCTCCGCGTTGGCATACATGGGTGTATGTTCAGATGGTTTGAACTCCTTCCAACGTTCACATTGCCAGACCTCAGAAATTGGCCCACTTGTCTCTTCAGGATAGAAATTGAGATGTGGAGCAACATGGGGATTCGCAAAATTCTATGATGTCTTCATTAAGCAATTGCAAGTCAAAGAATAATGGTACGCACATGCTTAATTGCTTCCCGTGGATCATTGACAAAAAAGTGATTGCCCAGTGTGGAGGTATATGGTATAGGTTGATTTCCACACATTTCACCTAATTCAGCTTGCATAGTTCGGAAAGCTGAGTATGATGGAACATTGGTTACACCAGCCTCCTCCAAGAGCCAGAGAACCAGTCGGAAGTGTGCCGATGACATCCGTAGACGAGGAAGATTATCCATAATATCAAGTAACATCATCTAAGCAAACATAAGACCATTAGCGCACAGTTTGAACAACTCGAGCAATACATCAACTCACCAGCTTAGAAGGATATGGTGAAAAATTGCCATTATTGTCAATAGCTGCTGTTGGGCGGAACGTATTCTCATCTGGACCAAGAGGCTCTTCTTCATCATCTTCCACTGTAAGGAGGTTATTAGATTTAATTGATAATGTAAACTTAGAGACTATTGAACTTACTTCGAAGGTCATGCATGAGCTGATAGATATTCGTGTTACTTGCATCCTCATCATCTGCGTTTTCCATATCTTCTTCATATGCTGCCTGAAGCATTAGTGATATTGCATGCTGCTTGAGATTCTCTCGCTCGACGTCTGGATCATAAGGTGGTTCTGGCTCGAGAAACATGTGGTCCGGCAGTTCAGCATAGTATGATTCAAAGGAACTCGGAGTAGTATGTTGGAATTGGAATGATGGGGGGCCTGCATCCGAGAACCCAGGGCGGGAAGTAGCATCAGATACAGGAAATGTATAGCCGTCCAAATTTGTTTCGCCCATATATGTGTCATTGAGCATTTCTTGCTGTTGCCGCTTCTCTGCCTGTAAACGTTGAAACTCTTGAACATTGGCCTTATGCTTGATTGAGTTAAGGTGAGTGGCAGCTGATCCTCGATTTATCCATGTTAATCCTTCGCCAGAAGAGTCAACTTGAGCGCAAATGATACATCGAACTTTCTTATTATTGCCTGGCTGTTCTTCGAAGCCTTGGTCATTGAAACAAGGTCAGTATAACTGGTTTCAAGTAAATATTGAAGACATACCTGGGATTTCCTTCTTTCCACGGGGCATTGAATGCTCAGAATTCAACTCTCAGAGATATCGTCAAGGTCAAGGTTAAAAAAACGAATTGTCATTGCGCAACGAGAACTTGGAGGGAAACAATTACTGAGACATTCGGATTCGGTGCCGCGCCACCACCGATGTTTGGTTTGAACCACGACGATCAACAAACCGGAAACACTCGTTTACTTCCGCAGCCCTCAACAACTCTTTCCTCTTAGCCCTCCAGTGTCTGAGCCGATCGCCTGACACTGCGAGAAGTTCGTCTGTGCCGTTTTGCCTGACGAAAGCTGCTCCTTACTGCCACTGCTCGACGAGTCATCTTGAAGCCTACTGTTCTGCATTCTCTCAACCACGAAGGAGCGCTGATGGTACGACATCCCCGGCGCTGAAACCGCCAACGATGGTAGGCGACTATATAGTCGTCCTCTATAGCGACAGGCTGCTCTTCGAAATAAATGTGAGCATAGAGTTTTTCGCAAGGATTTCATATGTTGAGCTGCCCTTTAGCGTAAACTTTTCAGCCGTTTCTGACCGTGTCAAAGGCGTCGATTTTTATTCAACAGAGCCCTCTCCTCCCTTACTTTCGTCGCCCCTGGCGCCTCGACAATCGTGTAAAGCTTGTCCGGCACCCCAACGTTGCTCCTAGGCTGTAACTTCTGTGTCTACTGAGCCCCCTGAAGTCCCAGCCCGTACCTCGCCCTCTCCCTCTCGTACTGGTCATACGCATGCATGACACCACCACCTAAGGAATTGCTACGCTTCATGGCTGACTTCTGCTTGCGCGAATGCGAGCGATCACGGCCGTGCCTCGAACGCGAGCGGTTAATCAACAATCCTTGGAACCCATCCAAGAAATCCCAATCCGTATCCTCCTCACGCTGTCTCCTCCTTCTCGCCTCCATTTCCCTTCTCGTTGCCTCCATTTCCATTCTCACGGCCCTCATTTCGTCCACCTCATCCCTATACAACCCGTCAAAACCACCCATATCCCCTACAATCTCATCTTTGAATCGAGGACGGTATCAAGGCTCGACATCGTCACGCTCATGAAGCGCATCGTTCTGACGTGAAAGGTATGTTCGACGTTCATTTTCTTTGACTGCTTTTCGCTAATATTTCCTCCTTAGAAATCGTGGCCCTCACAGACGCAACGCCCACGCCCTTCTTCATCTCGTCTCAGCATCCACTCCTCCCCTCATTCATGACCTCCGCCTTGACCCTCGCACATCTCTCGGCTTCCCGCACCTCCCTCGTCAACCAAACGACCTCGATTTCGCACAGCCCGCTTGCGAACCACCGATGCAGCACACGCGTCTCTATCATATCCGTCTCCCGTGGTACGTCGACGTCTATGCCCCACGAGCGAATAGCGTTACCGTCTGGGATGTAGTCATATACCTCCGCTTCTTCCGATCTTCTTACACAATTTGTTGCCTTCCTTGATCATCACCATCGATAGGCAGCAACCTCCAGAGTAAACCATGCAGAATTACTTGTAGCATTGGTTTCCTCTGTTTTAACTGCTGCCTTGCACTTGGAGTTTGCGATGCGAAGCGTGTCGGGGAGACAGGTGCCGGTCCTCGGACATCGGACAGCATAGTTCAACTATGGCTCAAAGGCTGGCTACGGATCTCTGTACGCAGAAACTCAGCTACACTAGCACTCTGTCTCAGTGGTTGAGCTCCTCACAAGCATTCGTAGCCAACTTTCCTGTATCCATGGAGGCAGTCTCGCCGGCGAGCACACAGAGCGTACTCTCAGCGCATCTCCAGGTGCCGCCGCCTGCTCCGTTGAGTTACTCAAAGCTGGTGTAGATTTCACCGGGTCCATCAACCGCCACGTACGGCCGATTCATCAATTCGTTGCGGACGCTGTCATCGAGCTTCTCGCTTCGATCAACTTTGATGCTCACTATGTCGACGAGATTATCCATATCGGCGGAACGACGTGTTTGCCTGGTCTGGATGAACACCTCTGTCTCACCGGCGGCTTTAACGAAGACGTCAACACGCTGTTTACACAGGGTACTGTTATTGGCGGCGGTTTTGGTGACCCGACCACTGTTTTAGCTCGGGGATGTGCGCTGCAGGCTGAACTCCTTGCTATTTTACCTGGTGAAGATGAATTGAGGAAGGCGTTCGGTGGTGCTACCGAAGTAAGAGTCATTTTGGAGACCTTGAGGCTGCTTTTACCCGATGAGTCAGGAAACGAGATCAGTGGGACGTGGATTCCTGCTCTGTTGAAGGAGACTGCTCTTCCTGCGAGAAGAATAGTCCTCGGACGCATGGAACCTCTCGTGGTGGGTAATACTTCTGTACTTGGTGATGCTACAGCCGAGGGCGAATTTGACCTAGCATATATAACATTTTTCAGCAACTCAGCCATCTATATTCTCTATTATACAGAATCAATCCTATGTTTGTGTACTTAGACTTGCCTGATAGCACTCAAATAACGAGTTTCAAGAAAACCGAAAAGAAAAAAGATTCACTGCTCTGCGCCGCGGGCTGTAATGTCACATGACAATATGTGTGTTTATTTGACGCGTCGCGTCAACTGCCACCTGCGCTTAACTTTTGACCGTCACGACCTTCTCTCTCTTGTTTTCTCTTGTGCTGGCTTGGACTTGGGGCAGGTCCACATCGCTATGTCAAAGGACTGAGGAAGTGGGTATATAAGGTGAGAGATTCTCTCCTGCTCTCTTTTTCTCGTCTCAACGGTCCTTCATCTTCAAAATGTCGTTCTCCAACATCGATCCTCAAATTCTCACTCCCGCTGAGTTGCTCCTTCAACAGTTCCAAAGTGAACCTGCTGCCTCTCCTGAGCTGTCCCCTTCCGGAGAAGCTGAAGAATCAGGAAACGCGAACACTGCTGCATTGACGATGGCATCGACAACACCCTCGATTATCCATAATATTGGCCAACGACCTATCACTGAACATGTTGCGACTTTGAAGAGAGAACATGGGCTTCAGCCTCAGAGTGCTGCAAAGTTGGATCAGTTCATTCGGGTGCGCTTCTCGATCTCATACCCACTAATCTATTACCTGAATGCTCAAGGACTATTGAAGACTGGTGTTACTCTTCAAGAACAGTTATCAACATTATATGCACAGTTGTTGCACATGGACGAACAGCAGGAGAAGAAACCGGAGGCATATACACTTCCCGAAAACCTAAAGGTATCATTTCTGTAACTTTTTGCAGGCCGAAGCCACTGATGAAGGAAATGCTAATATAGACTGATGCTCGCTATTATACATTCTGTATGGTCCATTCACCTGAGCTCGGTGCCTACAAAGGCAAGATCACGGAGAAGGTTATCGTGAGTGTTGATATGCTCTCATTACTGACCATTCTTAACAAATGCCACCCAGGAGGCAATGCGAGCCCTTGGTGTCCGAGACATGCCTTCGGTGCAAGATGCTAGTGCCATGAAGGAGCTCCGATCATGCATCAATCAGCATGTGACAACGGATCGTCATAATTTGAAGAAGCGTGCAAGTCTGAACAGTTACTCTTCCGTTGATGATTCGCTAAGGCTTTCCTCAGATCATGCAATCACTCAAGAGCGATGAAGACAAGAATATTGCAGTTCTCACAAAGAATATCATTGGCAAGCACGATGTTCAACCATGTCTGGCTTTATATGCCCGTGTTGCTCTTTTGGTATGTTCCCCACATCTGCTGCACCTGATTAATAACTAAATCTACTGTTTTGCTTAAAGCGTTGGGAGTGTAACTCACAGGCTGGGAGTAAGGACTCCGAGAAGTGGTGGGAGGCAGTTGACAAGGATTTAGATGCTTGGCGGCGCAAAACCACCAGTGCTAAGCAGCTCCTCGAGTAAGATTTATTAATTTTCTGATTCTGTGCTGTTCATATGCTCACTGGATTTATACAGCTTCTTCTTGAAGTTCTATGATGACGATGTCCAGAAGTATGGTAACCCAGCAGATTCCGGCATCCAGACCACGCAACCAGCCGATATATACAAGCATCAGGCAATCATCAATTCATACGCTAAGCAGGTGGTTGGAAAGGGTGTGGCTGCTGCAACGAGTAACAAGCGACGGCGAATGGATAATGATGAGCTCGATGATACAGAGGGGGTCGAAGGTGCATAAATCATGTATTTAGACAGTCGTAATTGAATGTATCATAAGGACTTTTGCCAATGTAACGAAATGCCATTGAACCACCTCAAATTTTATTCAATCTTTCCTATGCAATGTCTAATTTCTGTGTCACGTTGAAGATTCTGGAGACATAGCAAAACTGTCCATAGGTTGTGTATGAATGTGTCAGTGGATCGTTGTATGATACAGTTGAGTGAGATGCAGTAATACGAAGTTTCATTGGCCTTTCTATGGTATTTTTGGCACACTTGTCGTGGTACAGATGAGATTTATAATACCTTGGTAGACTGTCGTTCGAGGGTACAGTCCAATATGTACTCGAACCTCAAACAAAGGTCTCGAGTCAGAGAGTCCACATGTAGTCTTGTAATGTCTCATAAAGACTCACTGATTAAATTACCATATATTGATTTTGTGACTAAGGCTATTCGGACATTTCACAGGGATTTGTTCCACAACGCGGGCCACATCCAACTTTTGGATCACAACAGGTGTCTTCAAAACATCTCGCTTCAATTGTGGTGTAGGACCCTTAAAGAACTAAAATTCGGCCATACTCCGGCATCTGGCTGAGTTTAAAAATATATAGAGGCTTTTTTTTGTGATTTCGGACCGCTTTTTTGAGGATCAGGTGACTACTGTCAAAGCTGGATGATTTGTCAGATCAATTACAAATCAATTAGGGAATTTCGGCACCTTCACGGCGCTTTCGCAGCTTGTCTTGCTGGGGTGGTCAAAGCTAGCTATACCCAGCTATACTAATAAAATACAATAAAATACGGAAAAATCTGAAAATATTCCCACGGGTGGGTACCAATCCGAAAATCATGCCTGTGAAGTGGCGATGCACCAGCTCCCAAATTGGGCTCAAAAAACACAAAATACTGATTTGGACGAGACACTTTTTTCTCATGAAAATAAAAATAATTTCGAAAAATTCTGAAAATATTTCCACATGTGGGTACCACTCCGAAAATCATGCCTGTGAAGTGGCTATGCACCAGCTTCCAAATTGGGCCCAAAAAACGCAAAATACTGATTTGGACAAGACACTTTTTTCTCCTGAAAATAAAAATAATTCCAAAAAAATCTGAAACAATTATGGACAGTGGGTATCATATGGGGACCACACCCACAAATTTACTAAGCCATCGGTACAGAAATGGGCTCACAAAATACAAATTACCAATCACATCATTTGGCAAGTAGGTATATTGAATATCACCACAAATTGATTTTTCCAGCCCAGCCTTCCTGATTGGGGCTTCTTATACTCATTGAAAGAGACTAAAAACCAACCAGCAGAACCAATCCCTGCAGGGGGTCTGGCCATAGCTAGAATGTACTCATAATGTACTACATAGTATAGTATATATTCCATCCACTGGGGCATATCACTGCCAAATGAATTCTTTATGCTAGGCCACAAATGAGATACACTTCAGATTCACCCAATTACATCCAACATTAATTTTCACAATGAATTCCAACCCACTAGTATATGGATAGTACTATAGAACAAAATATGACAGTATAATGTATCATGTATGTACTGCCATAATTCTCTAGGCCAAGATGACCCATATGAGATGTCTTATATTCAGTGAGTTGTGATTGTGAGACATTTGAAATGGTAAGTTTGACATAGAAGCTTCAGCTGGCAACTATATGCCCTATGTGAGCTGTATCATTACTATAATTTGACCTATAGCAATACCCCCTGTATGAGATGTACTGGTGGGTTGGGATTCCTTATGTTTGATATACTTCAGTGAATATGAAGTGCATCACATAGGTAGATTGGCATAGAAACATCATGTGGCAGTCATAAATCCTACATGATATGTTATACTGCCATATGTTGTTCTGTAGCACTATCCATGTACTAGTGGGTTGGAATTCATTGTGAAAATTAATGTTGGATGTAATTGGGTGAATCTGAAGTGTATCTCATTTGTGGCCTAGCATAAAGAATTCATTTGGCAGTGATATGCCCCAGTGGATGGAATATATACTATACTATGTAGTACATTATGAGTACATTCTAGCTATGGCCAGACCCCCTGCAGGGATTGGTTCTGCTGGTTGGTTTTTAGTCTCTTTCAATGAGTATAAGAAGCCCCAATCAGGAAGGCTGGGCTGGAAAAATCAATTTGTGGTGATATTCAATATACCTACTTGCCAAATGATGTGATTGGTAATTTGTATTTTGTGAGCCCATTTCTGTACCGATGGCTTAGTAAATTTGTGGGTGTGGTCCCCATATGATACCCACTGTCCATAATTGTTTCAGATTTTTTTGGAATTATTTTTATTTTCAGGAGAAAAAAGTGTCTTGTCCAAATCAGTATTTTGTGTTTTTTGAGCCCAATTTGGRAGCTGGTGCATAGCCACTTCACAGGCATGATTTTCGGATTGGTACCCACCCGTGGGAATATTTTCAGATTTTTCCGTATTTTWTTGTATTTTATTAGTATAGCTGGGTMTAGYTAGCTTTGACCAYCCKARYWAKWCAWGCTGCGAAAGYGCCGTGAAGGTGCCGAAATTCCCTAATTGATTTGTAATTGATCTGACAAATCATCCAGCTTTGACAGTAGTCACCTGATCCTCAAAAAAGCGGTC
>RCHF01000511.1:0-53204 GCA_003987895.1 Neonothopanus nambi | reverse complement strand
GACATGGACCAGCAAGTAACGCACACTCCTCTGAGCACGGATACAGGTATCCTGGATCTATCCAGCCAATCGTCCCTAGTGGGACGAGCAATCCATTATCTCCCTCGTCCGCAAATACCAGCAGTCGGTGGCACGTCCTGGAGAGCACTTGCACCGTAGAAAACAGTCTCTCGTCTAGTGTCCTTCGTATTTCTCCAATATTCTGACAATCATTCTCCACGACCACATACGCAATTCTTTCCAATTCTCTCGCCGTAGCGAGGATGGGCGCATCGAGCAGCATAAAAGAGGGAGGCTTGCAAGTAGACGCGCTTACATAACACACTCTTTCACTTCTCAACGATGAGCAGAGTCTTTGACAGTGAGCACGGCCGTATTCTGTGCATTGCAGACATTAGAGGTCGTCTTTCTGCCCTCAATGACCTTGCAAAAGAGGCAGATGCAGTTGCCATTGTGCATACCGGTGACTTTGGGTTTTTCGAGGATACGTCTCTGGACAGGATTACAGACAGGACGCTAAGACATCTTACAATGTACTCCCCGCTCATTCCACCAGCACAGAGAACGAGTCTCCTCAGTGCAGACTCTCAGCAGTCTATTCGTGCAGCAGTAAACGTTTCTCTGCTCTCAGAGTTCCCTCTTCTTCTCTCCGGTCGGCTCTCTCTCAACGTACCAGTCTACACCGTCTGCGGCGCCTGTGAAGACGTGCTCATCCTCGAAAAGTTCCGCTCAGGTGCCTACTCCATTCCAAACCTCCACATAATCGACGAGGCAACCTCCCACCTCATCGACATTGCTGGTCTCAAGCTCCGTCTCCTTGGCATCGGCGGTGCCCTGGTCCCCCACAAAATGTTTGACAATGGTGATGCTAACGCCACCATTGCAGGGGGCCAAGGAACCATGTGGCTTACTACCCTCCAGCTTGGTGAGCTCGTCGATACTGCCCAACGCGTCTTCGATCCCTCCGAGACCCGCTTGCTCGTCACCCACGCTTCCCCCGGTAGAGAAGGCATCATTTCCCAGCTAGCTCTAGTCACAAAGGCTGACCTCACTATCTCTGCCGGTCTCCACTTCCGCTACTCCACCTCTTGGAACGAGTTCAGCGTCCAGGCAGATTACGACGGTCTCCGCCACAAACTCCTCGCAGGTAAAGACCATTTCGACAAAGTGTGGGAGAGTGTAAAGACTCAAGTCGATGCTGTTATTGACGATAATCAGCGCGTACTCCTCAACAAGGCACTTTCTGTTGTTGAACGTATTCCCTCTGCGACAGGCACCAATAACCCTCAAGACGAAGCAGCATGGAAAAACTGCTGGAATTGGAATCTTTGTGATGCGGCTTATGGTTCTCTTATCCTCGATCTCAACCAAGGTCGCGTCAGTGCCGAATTGAAGTCTCAAGGTGCGATACCATATTCTCATTCCTTAAGCTGATTCTAATCACACCTTCCAGGCTTCAACTACGCTTACAGACGCTCTGCAACAGTTCCCGCCACTCCGACTTCCGCAGTACCCGGCGTCTCACTCCCAGCCCCATCCCAAGCAGCTGGAGTCAAAACGCCTGTCGCACCACCTTCAAAATCTGCCACTCCAGCACCTCCAGCTGCCGCGGCAGGGAGCACCCCAGGCTCGACCAAACCAGCTGACCGACCTCTCCCGCCACACATGTCTAATGGTGCGACACCGGCCCCAGCTACTGGTACAGGTAGTCTAACACCGTCCTCCGACATTCAAGACTCCACCAAGTCCAACGATCGCAAGAAAAAGGATAAAAAGGACCGTAAAGATCGTGACAAATCCGCTTCTGGGCCAGGTACAGGAACAGGCACACCTTCCACCGCTGGTGGTATCTCACACAAACCTAACCCTTCGACAACTTCTACAACTTCAACTCCTGCCCCTGATTCTGCTAAATCGCCTATATCGGGTACACTGTCCCCTCCTATTGGTCCCAGTGGTAGCACCGGTACACGTACCCCTCGTACATCCAAACCTGCTCGAAATCCTTGGACACTCTTTTTCCGTCTAACGGTCCCCACTTCCGAAGCCTCTCTCCGGGCCTTCTTCGGTCCCGCTGCTTCCGGTATAACCCGTATCACCTTCCCTACTACCACTAGTGCAGGGAGGGCTCAGAAGCTGGCTTATGTCGAGTTTGGTGACGAGGAGGGTATGCAGAAGGGGTTACAGGAAAAGGCTGAGTTGCTTGATGGGGCTGTTCCTGAGGTTAAAATTGCGCAAGATAGGGAGACGAGGGAGAGGGAGATGAGGGAGATGAGGGAACGTGGGAGAGAGACGAAGGATAAAGAACAGAAGGAGGGTGAGGGTGAAGGGGCGAGTTCTGGTTCTACACCAGCTTCTAATGCCAACTCGGGCTCGAATACGGGCTCAGGATATCGTGGTCGAGGACGTGGACGTGGACGTGGTGGGTCAGGTGATGGTGGACGGGGAGGAGGGTTCGCTTCGCGTGGATTGGCGATGGCAGGCTTGACGAAAGGTGGAAGAGGTGGAGGGCCTGCGTCTGGTGGAAATGGTGCTGGTGCTGGTAGTGATGCGTAATGCGTTGCTTTGAAAATTAGTTTTGCGATTTCCCCCCTTCTTTTGTGAAAAATCTTGAATAGGGTTGGTGGTTCGAAAGATGAGATACACTGGTATCTCCTTTCGTCCGCTTCTTGTTCTTGGTTCTGTTGTCTTTTATGGTTTTTGTTTTACGTTCGGGTTGCGGTCTTAAATCTTCGCCATCACACATTTTGCTCTCCAATGAAGCTTTCGCTTCTCTTCTCACTGAACCTTCAACCACTGACCACTTCTTGTTCTCGTTCACGTTCATCTTCGGGATTTTGAAGTCCAATCCGCTTTCAACTGCTGTCGTTCCTCAATTACCTTCACAAACATGCTCGCACTTCATCCATTTGCTCTAGACCTTTCATGGCCTTCAACCTTTCAAAATTGACACTTCCAAGTAGTTTTGTTATTTGATATACCGTTACTTTACTGAATACTATCCGTATGCTTACTCGTTACAGACTTATATGTCTTAAGACTTACATGTAAATAGGTAGCTCATGACATATTTTTCTTCCATTTACTTTGTTTTGCTGGTTTAATAAATGCAAGCGAGGCTAGAGTAAGCTACAGCACCAGGCCCGCACAACAAGACAGCATTCAGGATATCAAGAACACAATATGGTATTCACACTCCAACACATACAGCATTACCAAATTATCAACAAAGATATACCTACCCTTTCGTCCTTCCCTACACATCAACTCCCCAAGCCATGACGCTAAGCCGGAGACCACTCGCGCGATAATAAAACTTACTTACGCCAGGCACGCAGTAAAAGCTCATACACTCGCCTTGTGTTCTTTTATACCAACAGCAATAGTCGCTAACCGCAGAGGGAGCAAAGAAAGAGCAGTAAAAAAAGAAAAATCGTACAAAAAGGAATCCCTGGCCCCTTCCAGTTGCACCTTTTCACCCATTTCCCGTTCATTGAGGAGGCTGGAATCTGTTGATAGGTCATGCGTGAGTTTCAGGTATACATGTGAACGAAATGGGGACGCGAGCTCTTACCCAGGAGGAGGACCTTGGAATCCAGGTGGAGGAGGGAAAGGCATATTTGGAGGGAATCCGGGTGGTCTGAATCCAGGTGGAGGCCCAGGCATACCCGGAGGGAAAGGCATAGGCGGTCGGGCCATCGCCGGTGCTGCACCCACTAAAACGATCCATAAGTAATGCGAACCAAAATCAACAAAGGAAGCAAGCTCATGCGTACTTGGAGGCATCATACCCATGCCACGTCCAGCCGGCATACCACGTCCAGGTCCAATAGGAAGCTAACCCGAAAAAAATCGAAAATTAATCAACTCAACTCATTCAGACAAGAAACCACAAAGATATCCACGTACCACATTCTTTTTATCCTCGTCAACCACAGGAGGCGGACCTTCAACACTCAAACTGACCACCGTCTCCCCTCTCAATATAACTAACCCAAGCGTCCTCTTCATCTCCTGCTCTGGGGGGGCCGTCTCCTCCCCGGCCTTCTTTTTCGGTCTCACACGTCGAAATTCTTCGCAGTCAGCCAGCACGAGGTTCATGTGCTTATCGAAAGCCAGCATCTGCCCTGTCAGCGCGCGTCCGTCGTTGATGGTGACCTTGAGGCGCCAGTTGATCAGCGAGAGCATTTTCCCGCCTTTGGATTTTGGAGGAGGCTAGATGAATTGGATGATGAAGATAGAGAAGAAAAGGATTGCATGGTCAGTTTGGGTCGTTGAAAGTATACTGTAGGGCTTACCATGGTGGATGTTTTTGAAGGAGGATGGTATGAGCGGGGTTTAAATTCACATGAGCCTTTAGATTCAATAACAGACAACAACGCGTGTCAGTCAACAATTCTCGCTCAATGAGTATGTACTTGTCAGGATACTGAGACCAATTACATATCTCTAAAACACTGGATTTAATTGACTAGCAGGAAACACTGAGTAGTACTTTATTTCTACAACGACGATGACTAAGTATCGAGGAACCAGATTATCGGTCACAAGTGTGACGCGTGACACGGAGCCAGCCGATACAGTGTCGAGCGTAAAAAACGTTCTGAAAACGATTTTCAAGTTCCTCCTTGTTTCGAACCTCCATCTCCTGAAGACTCCCAGAAGAAGTTATCAAAGTTCCCCATTTTTCCGCTCGTTTTCTACCGAAAACCTCGCTGGGATACATTTCGCAATGTCGCTACAACCAGTTTCACCCGCCGGTCGTCATTTAAGGCATTCTGGTGGGAGATTTTTGGGAGAAAATTGGGGAAGGGAACGGGGAAGAGAGGAAGGTTGATATGAGGTACACGTTGGGCGCGGGCTCCGCGTAATGCACAAACAAGGACAAATATCATAGGTGGCGATGCCAAACAAAGCATTCTCTTCCTTTGCCTCTATCGTTCACGACGTTCTCGAGAGTTATTTGCTCGCTGTCCTCAACAATCGTCTTGCGAGCTCTTTTTGATACTGCACTCTCTGACGTCGTCTGAGACGACTGCCACTGCATGAACCCCGCCGAGTTTGGTCAGGACCCAGAGTCTTACCAAATTCGTAACACATACGCTTACCAGGATCCTAATATTCCGGACGCGACTCGTCTCACTATTAAGATACCCAACATGACCACTGGCGGCAATTCAGGTCCTATACGGCGCTCGTCGCGTCTCCACGCAGGCTCGGACGACGCTGGACCTTCTGGCTCAGAGTATCAGCAAAGCGAAAGATCGGCTATGGACGAAGATGAAGGAGGAAAAGAGGAGGAAGAAGAGGAAGAAGAAGAAAAGCCAGTTCTGACAAAGACAAGGCGGGGACGGACGGTGGTAAAAGTGACATACGTGGAAAGTGAGAACGACGAAGACGCAGAGGGTGAACCAGATGTACCAGCGGACGATCTTTTGGATTTTACCGATGACAAACCAAGGTCAACCCGTGGTAGACGCTCCGCGGAAACTGCAGATGACGAAGACGATGATCCGCCACTTCGACGTTCCACGCGCCGCCGTAATACCATGGACGACTTCATCGTTGAAGATGAAGAAAATCAAGGTTATACAACACGGCTGCGCAAAAGGAACCCTCCACCTTCCAAGGCCAACGGTCGTGCCGCTGGTTCACGTCAGAATACTGCTGAAAGTCGGGAAGCGCGCGCACGCCGTCGTCAGCAGAAGAAGGAGGAGGCGGATGGTGGGATGTACATTGACGAGCCGTCCTCTCCAAACTCGGCCGATGCTGACGGTTCTTTCGACGATGAACATAATCCTCCGGCGTCAGATGACATGGACCTCGAGATGGATCCCGAGCCAGAGCCGGAGGAAGAGGACCCCGAGCCAGAGACAGATGGGAAGCCGTACTCGCTAAGACAGCGGGCGAAAATTAATTACGCCATACCGCCTCCCTTGGAGGATCTGGCACAGCCTCCGCCACAGAAACCAAGCAGAGGAGGGGGAGGCGGCAGAAGCGGGTGGCATGGCCGAAGAAATAAAGGTCTAGGATGGAGTGCGAGTGGCGCCGAGCTAGGCAAATGGATGGGGCTCCCGCCCCCAGATGATTCTGTACGTTCCCCCGTCATTTAACAATGATTACTGTTACTCATGATATATGGTTGTTTTAGGATTCCGACGTCCCTACAAGAACTCCTCGAAAACCATTCGGGTTAGGTGCATTTGACGGCGCCGTTGCTGGTGGTGGAGGTGGTCTGCTGCCTGGTGATTTGGCTGCCGCGGGTACTCCCTCTAATCTAGGAAAAGTTGGCGACTCCAGTACGACTCTCCTTTGTGCAGCTTTCACCTTATTCATGAAACATTTTATAGCCCTCGCCGATGCTGATCCCTTGGGAGTCAACGTGAACGTCACTTTTGACGAAGTTGGTGGTTTAGATGAACGTGAGCTGTATGCCCGAATCGTTAATCTGGTGCCATATTAACTGGGCATTCTAGATATCAACTCTTTGAAGGAAATGACGGTGCTCCCCCTGCTCTACCCCGAAGTCTTTCAGCAATTCAAGGTCACCCCACCTCGAGGTGTCTTGTTCCATGGTCCTCCTGGAACAGGCAAAACCCTGCTTGCTCGGGCGCTAGCCGCTAGCTGTCGATCCAACGGAAGACGAATAAGTTCGTCACTTCAATCAATATGTTATTTAGACTTTCTTCTCACTGTATCTCCCTTCTAGCCTTCTTCATGCGTAAAGGTGCCGATGCCCTCTCTAAATGGGTAGGTGAGGCCGAGCGTCAACTCCGATTGCTCTTCGAAGAAGCTCGAGCCTCCCAACCGTCCATCATCTTCTTTGACGAAATTGACGGTCTCGCGCCCGTTCGGTCCTCCAAGCAAGATCAAATTCATGCATCTATCGTCTCTACCTTGTTAGCATTGATGGACGGCATGGATGGACGTGGTCAGGTCGTCGTCATCGGTGCTACGAATCGTCCAGACGCGATTGATCCCGCATTGAGGAGGCCAGGAAGGTTTGATAGAGAGTTCTTCTTCCCGTTGCCTGGGTTAGAGGCCAGGGAGAAAATTTTGAAGATTATGACAAAGGGATGGAAGGGATGGGATGATGAGAAGAGTGATGAGAGAATTCAGGGACTCGCGAAACTGACGAAGGGGTATGGTGGTGCTGATTTAAGGGTTTGTAGTTTTTCTTGCGTTTTTAGGGACTAAACAATGAAACTTTTTTTTCTAGGCTCTATGTACGGAGGCTGCGTTGAATGCTGTTCAGCGCAAGTACCCACAGATATACAAGTCCAATGATCGTCTCTTGTTGCAACCCGATTCTATAGCCGTTGGTCTTCGAGATTTCATGATATCCATCAAGAGTGAGTATAGGTTATTATCTTTGACATTGATGTTACTGAACAAACTCCCCGTTTCACAGAGTTGGTGCCCTCGTCAGCTCGGTCTTCCGCTTCTGCTGCTGCGCCGCTGCCACCACAGTTCGCGCCTTTACTTTCTGACACTGTAGAAAAGGTCAAGACTGTCATTAGCCGTGTGCTGCCTGTAGAGAAGAAGCTTACGGCACTAGAAGAGGCAGAGTACGAAGATTATGACGGTGAAGAAGGTGCACTAGAGAGGGAAATGACGTTGCAATGTATGAATTCTTTTAGCCTTTACAAACTCATGGGCAAATTCTTATACCTTATACAGCTATGGAGACGCTTAGGATTCATCGCCCGCGGCTGATTCTTCATGGACCCGTTGGTATGGGTCAGAGTTACGTCGGAGCAGCTTTATTGCATCATCTAGAAGGCTATCATGTGCAGAGTCTCGAACTAGGGACCTTGATGGGCGACTCGGCCAGGGTATGTAGCTCTTAAACATTCTGCATCGGACCTCGAGTTGATCATTGTAAAATGTAGACCGTCGAAGCTGCAATAGTCCAACTCTTCGTTGAGGCCAAACGACATCAGCCTTCGGTTATTTACATACCATCCCTCGTTGGGTGGTGCGCAGCGATATCTGAAACTGCGCGGTCGACCGTTCGAGCTATGCTCGATACTCTGGCTCCCACTGACCCCATCCTCCTACTTGCCATAGTCGATGGCAAGTTCACCGACCTTCCTCGTGACGTCCGTGGATGGTTCGGTCCCTCAAAGGACAACCGCGTGGCGCTACCTGTTCCTAACGCATCTCAGCGAGAAGAGTTCTTCAAGGGGCTCATTGAGGACATTCGAAGGCCACCGAATCAGTTTGCTGATGGTGTAAAGCGAAAGAAGAGGGTGCTGGAAGAGTTACCTGTTGCTCCGCCTTTGGAGCCGCGTCAGCCGACTGCTGCTGAGTTGGCCGTTCAAATGGAGAATGACCAGCGGACGATTTCGTTGCTTAAGTATCGTCTAGGACCGATTCTTACAGAGTTGAAGAGGAAATTTAAGAGGTTCACGAAGCGAGCTACGGTAAGATTGTATGCCATTTATATCTATTGAGAGGAGTTGCTAATTTGCCTATTTTTAGGATGAATATGACTTTAGTGAACCTCCTCCACCAGCTCCGATGGCCCAGGCAGTGACTGCCACAATTCAGATCACCGCTGATGGTTCTACGGAAGTAGTACCGGAAGCTCAACAGGTGCCTCTTGTCAATGGTATTGTCAACGGTGTCGAACATGCACCCGAGTCTGCGCCTCAACCTGCACCTGAACCTGCACCTCAAGTCGAACAGCGACCACAGCTGTACGATATGGACCTTGAGAGGATGCATTACGAGCTATACAAAGGGCGGTACCTCACACCCCAGGAGTTCCTGGACGATGTCAACAAAATTGTGCATAACGCTGCTATTCGTGCACACGAAGATCCCGATCGTCACCTCAAAGCTCTGGCGATGCTAACCGCCACTGAAGTGAGCATGCACGAATTTGATCCTGCGCTAAGGATGGAATGTGAGCGGATGGCGGTCAGGGAGCGCAAGCGACGGGAGGAGTACAAGAAGAGTAAGGAAGAGAAGGAGAAAGAAAAAGACAGGTCGAAGTCGGGTTCTGTTGACCCTTCGCAGCCTCAGATGAATGGTACAAGGAGAAGTGCTCGTAACAATGGGCTTCAGCCTGAGCTTGCGCTGACCGATCCTGTCAAGCTCGAACGCAAGCTGAAGAGACAGAGAGAAGGCGGTCGTGGCGGGAGTACGGATTCAAATGGGTCCGAGGAGGAAGGTGCAGAAGGCCGAGACACAAAGCGGACGAGGATTCTTCTTGGTGTGACTCAGTCTGGCGAAGGTGACCCGCTGAATATCATTACTCCTTCGCATACACCACCTCGAGCGACGGGTGTTCGGTTTGCGTCTATGGAGCCTGGAAGGATATCGCCCTGGCCAGCCGCATCCGTTGTACCACCACCCAATGGAGTGGGAATGCCGCAAGTAGATGGATCAGCCCCAGCGATGATGCCTTCTCAGTCTCCGTACCCACCAAATCTACCAAATCCACCGAACCCAACGATGTCACAGCCTTCAGGAGCGTATAGTCCTTTTCAGACGTCTCTACCGCCTATATCTCAACTGCCCAATTACTTCCCAAATCCAAGTTACCCACAGCCGCCGTTTCACCCGCGCGCGCCGCCTCCTATACAGCCTCCAGAAACAATGGGCATGATGCTGGATCCTGCTCCACCCACTGTCAATTTCCCGGTTCGAAGTACTGGATTCGACGCTCTACTCAATCCAATGACTCCAGACACAGAGCAGCCCGTCGCTGGACCCTCGTCCTTCCAATCGTTCACTGCAGCTACAGCAGCTCCGCCTCAAGACGACAACCCCTTCCTGGCTGCCCCAGTACCCCAACAAGCCCGTCAGCGCTCGACGTCCCCACATGCACTCAAGTCCATCCTTCACCCTCGACCCAAGTCACCAGACCCAGAAGCTGCACCCCCTTCTCCCTCTCCTATGCCCATTGTCGTTATCGAACGAACACCAACACCTCTCCCTGACTTCCACGTTGACCATGATCTTGTACATTCGCTCATAAGCAGCCTGCGGGACAACACGTCCTCTCTAACAATCGAGCAGCTTGAGCAGCTGCGTGCGACGTGTCTGGGATGTGTGTGGCGTCATCGGAAGGAGTGGGATCGGGATGAGACTGTGAAGGAGGTGCAGAAAATTGTTGAGGAGTTTGTAAAGGAGGTTAAAGATGATGAAGACGAAGATGCAATGGACGATAGTTGAATCAAGACAAAAATCTCTCAAGGGTTTTATGGACCATTTTTCGATTTCTAATTCCTTTTTCTTGCTTTCTTTTTATGATCAATTTATTTTGTATTCTTGACCGAACCTCGGTTGTTTTATAGCTCTAAGACTATATTTGTAGTACCAATAACACTCACTATTGCCTATGATCTATGCCAATGCAATGCCAGAAAGGCAGTTTCATTTTCGTGTGTATACAACGAGCGTAATCACAAGGAGCTACTTAACGAGGTACGAGCAACAAAACAGAGACCGTAAAAGGACACTAGAATCTTCTCCCTCTAGGATTACTGTTTGGCCCTTGGTACGGACTGTAATCCGGAGGTGGTCGACCGCCCACTGAGTAATATACAATCAATCCAAGACAAATAGGAAAAGCAAGAAAACTTGAACGTACCTGCACGTGGAGGGGGCGGAGGCGACCTTGGCCTCGTCGTGCTAGGTATCACCGCGTTCCGGAACAAGTTCATCAGGTCATCAGTCCTGAATACTGGGCCTGCACGAAAGAGATCGTTTTCAATCATCAGTCCAATCCAACTCCAAACTCAAAGCGGAAACTGACCATCAAACGCATTAGACGCAGGCAACTGCCCAATGAACCACATCAGTGCCTGAGGGAGTGTGACAGGTTTGTCATCATCCTTGCCGCCATTTCCTCCCGCACCAGCAGGACCCATAGCTGCACCACCAGCACCCCCATCTCTCTCCCTCCTCGCCCGCGGTCCATCCTTCTCCCACGAACCCGAAGGRGGAGGGGATGCTCTCCCACCTCTCCTCGGCCCATCCCACCGATCTCGTTCGCGATCCCGTTCTCTATCACGTTCTCTGTCACGTTCACGCTCACGAGGAGGCGACAACCCTCTCTGCCTCTTATGCGCATGCGTATGCTCACTCCTATCCTCTCTCCTCCTCCCACCAACACCACCTCCCCCACCTCCAGGACCGCCGATCCCAGGCCCATCATGGTCTGACGAAGGCCTTTTAGTCCCAGCCGTAGCTACTCCACTCGCAGTATACGACCCGGATCCAAAAGGCCCAGGTCCACCAGACCCAAAGATCGCACCACTCCCACCCAAACCTGAACTTCCAGATCCAAATCCCGATGTAGACCCCGCACTCTCCTTCCTGACCAATGAAGCTCCGATATCCCTTGAGGCGATCGCATCAAGACCAAGATAAGTGTGTCTCTGCGCGAACCGTTTAATAGGGGGGTCATTCGGGAAAACTTCCGCCATCCTCTTTTCCAATTTTTGCGAAGCTTCCAAATCACCATACTGATACTCGTACCTTGCCCAGCGCTCCCAAATAGGCCGGGCCTGCGAAGGCGTGAAAGTGCCTACGACGCGTTCAAAGAGTGCGCGTGCGTCTGTTCATCAAATCCAGGGTTGTTAGTGTGACAGCTAGACTACGAGTACCGGAACTTACTGTTATCGTCATTGACCGAAATCAAAAACCCAAGATATCTTGAAACGAAATCCCTATCTTGCGCATGGAAAGCCATCCCAGCTTCAAAGATACGCGTAGCGATTTCTTTGTCTTGAGAGACATGATATTCCATCAAAGCTATAACAAGTCAACCAGTTAGCTCATTCGGTTCGGTGAAGCTCAAAAGCCTCCTCGCTCTCTCTTTCTCACTCACCTCCAGCCTCATACAACTCCCAACTAGCCAGCCTTTCCTTCTCTCTCCTCGCCTTCCCAAACACTGTCCTCGAACTCTTGACCCCTTCCGCCCTCCTCGCAAACCGCATATACATAATCCAAGCTAACGCGTATTCCTTCCTCCTCTCTTCAAACTCTGTCAGATCCACCGAGGCAGCACTAACAGAATCTGTGCTAGTAATATTGGCGTTAGGGACCACATTCGTTTCTTTGTCTTGACCATCGCCTGCACCTGCAACGTTGGAGGGATCGGCTCCGGAAGCCTGATTCTGTTGCTGTTGTTGCTGATACTGAACCTGAAGTTCTTCCAGATCCTTCTTGAGAAGCTCGATGAAGGAGGTGTATGTGGCGTGTACGGCTTCGTAATCTTTTTTGAGTTCGAGGTGTTCGGCGTAGGCGAGGTTCAGCACGAAGCTGCAGAGGAAAGAGGGGTGTTAGTGTAAGGCATGGATGAGTGAGAAGAAGGAGCGCGGAGGATGTACCTCTTTGGACTAGCTTCCATACCCGCTTTTAGAATATTCACAGCCTCGTCGTGTTTTCCTACACTGTTCAGCCAGTTGTATGCCATAAACCTATTCATACCAAAGTCTCGTGAATAATCAAACCCGCACAAAATGATCGACCAACATACCAGATCTCAGGAAAATACCTCATCTTGATCACAGCCTTCTTATAGACCACCTGAACCCTCGTGATAAACGACTGTCGATCCCTATCTTCAATAACAAGCGGGTTACTCTCCTCCCACTTGAGATAAGCCTTCCACCTCCCCACAAGCTGCCTCTCCTGGAGCGTAAACGAAGGTATCGTCGGAAGATACATCTCCGGCGCCACTCCCCCTCCAGTGCTAGTACCCACACCCACACCCGCGCCTCCAGACGCCCCGGATCCTTCGCCCCCAGGATTCAACACCAGCCCATTCAGATGTTTTATCAACTCCCTCAACACACTTCTTGCCTGCATATGCCCCGGACTAACCTCCCCCATAAACTTCTTGGCCGTAGTCCTATTATTAAGCTTAGCCTCAAAGCTCTCATAATCACCCCACAGCTTCTCTACATTCTCCAGCGGAATCTGCAGTGCTCGGTGATACGCCTTCCTTAGTGCGTCCATTTTTTGTTGTTCTTCCCATGTCGAGGAGGCAGGAGAGGAAGATAGGAAGGTGATATAGTCTGACCAGATATCAGAGGAGTCTTTGTCGGAGCCAATTTGGTTGAGGGCGAATTCGTAGGATTGGCGGATGATGTCGCGTGTTGAGGGGTCGGTGTTTATGCGTCTGAGGCGCGTGCGAGTGAGTGAACGAAGAGAAACAAGAAACGCATACACACCGGATATAAGTGAGATAAAACCTATACAAATCAACTGAAGACGAAGTTCTCAAGAACCGTTTGAAAAGCTCTTCCCCTTGTCCGAACGTAGCAGGGTTATTCAAAAAGTGACTTATATACGCGATTTGTGCAGAGGACTGCAGGATGAGTTATGGGTTAGTGATTACAAAAAAAAAATGAAATGAAATGAAAAGATATACTTACAGTACCGGGAAACACCTTCAACAACTCGTCATACGCAGTCCTAATTCTCTCTGTCTCACCGCTCTCCTCTGCCTCAGCCACGAGGTTCCGCCAAGCATCCGTGTCGTGTGGATGATCTTTTAGGTACGCGTGAAGAGCGTCGAATTTCGATAGTTCAGGTTGTGACTGCGATTGCGACTGACTGTCGGACTGGGACTGAGACTGCGACTGCGACTGGGATTGAGTGGGTTGGGTGTCAATGGAAGGCTCGGATTTGATGTTGGTGGTTTCGACGTCGCCACCTGGGTCAACAGAGGTAGTGGAAGATGCAGCGGCGTTGTCAGCCATCTGCGCGTCGATGGCGGAGAAGACTTGCAAATTAACAGCTGGTTTGCTCACGGCCCGACTCGCAGCGTCAGTTCCTTGTCTCACGGTGCCAAGCTGGGTCATGTTAAGCACTTCAGCTGAAGCTAAATATTCGGAGAAAGAAGGAGTATGTGATAGGAAGGTAGGCTCCAGGAAGACTAGCAGGATATTCAACCTAAGTTGTTCTACCAATGACCCGGTATAAATCATCTCTCATTGTGCAGCGTGTCTGTGGCCCAGGTGTGGCCTTGGTGTGTCAAGAGCTCTCAAACAGCTCTGTCTAAATTGCCAACTTCAATTTTGAAATGATATATACAGCATTTTTACTCGTCAATAACAAGTAAGCCAGTATATACATCTCAGTCAGACCATCAATACGGCTTGAATACCGTGAGAAGCTCTCTACTCTCTGCTGCCATCACTCACTGCTCAGTAGTCGCCAGAAGCCACCTAGTCCGGAGGGTATCGGTGGTGACTGGAGCTATTTCAAGGCAATGTTAAAGTTTATATCTCCGTGCTCAGATAATCACAAACGTCCTTGACGCCATTCTCCATTCCAAGGTTACTTATACAGCCTGGCCCGGGACGCTTGAATTGTCCTGACACGTACCAGCTCTTCGTCTTTTTTGTTTCATCTTTCACGAAAACTGTCCGACATGGAATTCAAATTGGCCTTGTTGAAAAAGTTCTCCTGCGTACTACGTAGGCTGGCGCAGAATTCATGACTAACCGTCACCGTCACCGCCATAGTCGATCCTGGCGCAGTCAGAATCCATCCGTCCGGCTGGCTAGAATCAAGACTTGTGAATTGCCGCAAACCCCGAGATGCTGTGAGGCTAGTACTGGTACTGAAGACGCATCCAAGTATTACGTCTCTTGGGCAAAGTTCACCGCACATTCCTGAACACTCAGTTGATGCAAGCCTCCTTCGTGGAGTATAAAGGAATACCAACAATATGCAAGTCTCTGTCAGACATTAGTAGGCTCTCTTCCAGCGATGAAGGTCTTCAGCACTATCTCGTTGCTCTCTCTCTCGCAGCTGTTCAAACTGCATTGGCACAAATCATCTTCATTTCTTCCCTTTCATCTGGCATCACCGTCACCGCAAGTTCAGAGCTAATTGTTACTCTCACTAGATAGGTAAGTTCTCGTCTTCATCCTTCTTATGCGGAAACCCCCTGATACAATCTTCTGCGTATATTCAGATGGGAATAAGTCCCTAAGAAGAAGACTCTGTCGTTTTCAGCCTACAGCCATGCGGAAGTGGATGTCCCTCACCTGCCGATGAGCTAGGCATCTTCCTCACCACAGTAATTTTTGACCCTGTTCCTTCCAACAATACAGCTCAGCCAGAACAGACCTTCATCATGACTATCCCATCGTCCACTCCCAAAGGTTCAATCCAGTTGGGGTTGTTTCATTTCTTCTTTGCTAGTGTCAGTGGTCTCTTTCAAGTCGCCCTACCATTATATCATACTCAAGTTCCACTTTTTCGTTCCTTTTCTCTAGGCTGGACCAACCGCTACCATTGGCACTGACAATGCCACTCTCAATATCGAAATATGCATACTTAGGTATTCCTTTGATTGCACTCTCCTTGAGTAATCATATGTCGATTTAATAGCTGCTTATTGCGAGTCCTAACAAAGTGGAAGATTCGTCCTCTTACACCGAGCTTTGCCACTCGCGGCCTGTTCTATAGTATATCAATCTTTTTACTCATAGTACATATAATATCATAATATGGTCGAATAATTCGAGCACGCTGAAAGGTCTCAAAAAAGTAGCGCTGAACAAGCGCTGAAGTGCTGAGATTTAGCGCTGTTTGAGCTCCGCTCCTCCGTCTTTCACATTTAGTCACATCCTACTTGCGCGTCGCACATACCCACTATGATCGTATTAATGACCTAGTCGTTTCGCCGCAATATCAAGCTGAGGCTGCTCGGATAGCTTGTTCTCCGAGTCACTATCGTCAACATGTTTGAAGGCATCGCTTCTGGATTGATAAAGAAGCTCACAAGACAGGAATAGGCATGGAAAGACGCGAGGAATTGCACGAATGTTTGTATGAACAAAATCAATGAGATAAGGGATGCCCATTAGTGTTGGACAGTGAAGGGTTAGTGTCGGAGGTCACGTCCATTAGGGAACGGATGTACGTCTGTCTGTCCCATCTCCCATTACCTCTTCCGTCACGAAAAGAAACCAAAAGCTGACGAGTGAACACATTAGGATTTAGTGATCCCATTCTGAATTCGTGAGGAAAGAAAGGAGATAGGATTCGTTCTGGCCATGCTATGCACAGGCCTTCACCTTCATAATTCATCTATTGCGAGAAATGCCCGGCGTGGAATCCAAATTGGAATTGGCTTCGCTGCATGAAATCCTCCTGCGTCCTAGTAGGCTGGCGTGGGGTTCATGACTGCCATAGTCTGAATTCCTCTGCCTGGCTGGCTAAAATCAAGGCTTATTGCAAACTCCGGGATGCTGTGAGGCTAGTACTGGAGGTGTATTCGAACACTACGTCGCTTGGACAATGTTCGCCGTGCATTCCCAAGCTCCCGGTTGCTGCAAGCTTTATCACGCCTCCCCCGTAGAGTATAAAGGGACGCCAACATGCAAGTTTCATAACCAGACATCTCAGGCTCTCTTGCAGCGATGAAGGTTTTCAGTAGTATCTTGTTGCTCTCTCTTGCAGCCATCCAATCTGTATCGGCACAAGGATTTACTTTCTTTTCTTCTCCTCCTTCTGGTACCACCGTCGCTGCAGGTTCAGACCTGACCGTTACTCTCATTAGAGAAGTAAGTACCCGTCTTGGCCCTTCGAAAGCCCCCTACTTATACGATATCCTTCATTTCTCCAGGACGGATTAAGCTCATACCAAGAAGATTCCGTCGTTTTCGGCTTACAGATATGCGGAAGTGGATGTCCCTCACCTGCTGATGAGCTAGGCATCTTCCTCACCAAAGCGCTCTTTGACCCTGTCCCTCCCAACAATACCGCTCAGCCCGAGCAAAGTTTCACTATGACTATTCCATCGTTTACTCCCAAAGGCCCGACCCAATTGGGATTGGTTCATTTCTTCTTCATTGGCGTCAGTGATCTCTTTCAAGTCACCTTACCCTATATACTCAACTTTTACTTCTTTGTTCCTTCTTTAGGCTGGTTTGAGTGCTACCATTGGCACTTCCAACATCACTCTCAACATTGTCTAAGCACGCGTACTTAGATTTTCTTTTCATTGGACTCCCCCTGAGCATCCATATGATGTCGATTCTAATAGTAGTTGCTAATCCAATATATATTTGAGAACCCATACAAAAGAAGATAATACCATTAGTACAAAAGTTATGTACCAAACGAGGGTACATACATAATAGTGTGTGTGAATCTTTTGGTTGAACTCAGTCACCAGGAATTTGGGATCGATATCGTTCACTCTTAAGCTTGAAATTTCTTGCATACTTACTGCGAACGCTGGAAGGTAGCAAGCACTCGTGCTAAGACCACTTATACAGGGCCTGAAGTTCTTGGTCTGACACTAGCTCCGACCCCCGTCTTTTCTCATCTCTCACAAGAAATGCCCGGCGTGGAATTCAAATTGGTCTCGCTGAAACAAATTCGCCTTTCTCCTGCATACTAGGCTCACCCAGGGCGTAGACTCATGACCGCCATAGTCTAAATTCATTTCCCCGGCCAGCTAGAATCAGGACTTTTCGAATCCCGAGATGCTGTGAGGCTAGTACTGAAGGCACATTCAAATGTTACGCCCCTTGGGCAATGTTCGCCGTACATTCCTAAGCTCCCGGTTCATGCAAGCCTATTAACGCCACCTCCACAGCGTATAAAGGAACGTTAACATGCAAGTTTCATAACCAGACCGACCAGATACTTCAGGTTCTCTGCCATCGATGAAGGTTTTCAACACTATCTTGCTGCTCTCTCTCGCAATTGTTCAATCTGCATTGGCACAAGTCACCTTCATTACTTCTCCCCCCTCTGGTACCACCGTCGCCGCGGGGTCAGAGCTAACCGTTACTCTCACTAGAGATGTAAGTATTTCCTTCTCCAGGTTATATGAAAACCCTCTACTTATACAATCTCCTTCATGTATCTAGAACGGGCAAAGTCCCTACGAAGAAGACTCCGTCGTTTTTGGTCTACAGCCCTGCGGGAGTGGATGTCCCTCACCTGCCGATGAGCTCGGCATCTACCTCACCAAAGCGCTCTTCAACCCCGTCCCTCCCAACAATACCGCTCAGCCCGAGCAGAGCTTTACTATGACTATTCCATCGTTCACTCCCAAAGGTTCGGTCCAGTTGGGATTGATTCATTTCTTCTTTGTTGGCGTTAGTGGTCTCTTTCGATTCACCCTAGCAATATATTCTCAAGTTTGACTTTTCCGTTCCATTTTCTTTAGGCTGGTCCAAGCGCTACCATTGGCACTGACAACGTCACTCTCAACATTGTCTAAGCACGCATACTTAGCTCTTCCTTTCATTGGACTCTCCTTGAGCAATCATATGTCGATTTTAATAGCTGCTAATGTGATATATATTCGAAAACCCGTACAAATGAAAAGCCCGTAAGATAACACCATACAGAGGTAAAATAATCCGACAACAATAGGTTGAATGACAGGAGTCGAGGTGAGTCTGGTATGTAAAGTAGAGTTCTTGTCATCGAATTAAATAAAGGTATACGAGAAAGAGCCCACAGTCGTAAAAGAGTGCGACGACCGCAACACAAACCACAGTCCTCTGCTTGATACACAACAAATGCGTATATTTTTTTGCTGAAATTGAGAAGATTATCCAAGTCAAGACGCGCCTCGGAGAGTTTCATGCAGATATCAGAGCCCATGCGATCGCTGCACTGATCGCAACGACTACATGCCCACTCACGCCACTCAATCTCTTCGCTCCATTCGCACCCTTCGATCCATCATTTACCCAGTCTGTCCACGCCGCCTGTAGTTCCAGCACGAAAGCTTGACCCTCGGGACTTTGAGTTCCCTCGTCGCCATAACTGAGTGGATTCACCACAGGCGTAAGCCATCCATTCTCAGTGAAATGTTCTAAACTTCCCGAGGAGTTCGTAGAAAAGAGCGTTTCACGACACTTTTCTGCCTCTGGAAGATAGTGGTGTACATTCGACAAAAGCGACAGTCGATATACGGTGGAAGCTAACAACGTTGTAGATGCCGCATCTTGGAATGTGTTCGAGTTGTCAGCGTAGTTGAAAAACAGATTTGTCGAATTATCCTATGACGCGGAACAAACAATGTCGTGATCATTGAATGAGGTACAAAGTAGGAAGCGGAGCCAAGTAAGCTTTTTAGTCGTAATAAAGATCGACAGGGGACATTCTTACCAAATGAGGGTACATGGCAGCGTGAATCTCTTGAACCCAGTTTGCTAGATCCTTCTGTTCACTCTTGAAATTTTTGGCATACTGCGAACGCTGGATGGTGGCAAGCACTCGAAGCATGCCCGCTGCGGCCCATGCATTACCTGTTGACAGGAGTGAGTACGTGATCGGCCTCCCAAAGTGCGAAAACCGACCTGTCGACCAATGGCCCTCATCGTTCCCAGGCTCTGAAGAAGAATTGCCTAGCAGTACATGCTTCCATAAGTTATTGGCATTGGTGTCTCGTAAATAGTTGCGGTATAATTTGATTTGAGTATAAGCGTCAGAGATGAGGGTCTGGTTTTCTGTAATCATTCCATAGTACGCGAGGAAGGGTGGAACCATGTATACAAAGTCACTCCTGCCCACAACCAACATCAGGCGAAGGTCAATAAGTTATGGATTTCACGCACCACAATTGTACCTCAGCTGTCCGATGTGAAATTGCACCATCGCTGGTCTTTGGGACATCTTCTAATAAGAACTCTAACTGGTTTTGAACGGCGAGAGCGTAGTTCAAATTATCGCTATCGCCTTGTTCTGTCCAATTCGCCAATAGAACGGCGACACCAATAGAAGCTGGGTCAGCTGCACTTCCATCGCCTGACATTAGAGGTTGCGGGCCTGTCACGTTGCTTTTCAAAGGTCCGGAGGTTTGATTGAACACTACACTCTGCGCAATTGAGAACACGGGCGCAATGCCAGAGGACGTGCCGGACGGGACCGAGGAGGGTGGAGGCAATGAGTCGGTCGAGAAGACAGAATACAAAGGAGCGTCGTGTTCTAAGAGAGCTTGAGCGCGAGTACCATATTCCCAGCTGAATAGCAGCAAGTTCAGTGACTAGTAGTCCGAGCAATAGCACCTAAAACGCACCTGTGAGTAGCGCCTTCAGCCAAGCGATCCCTAACATCTGAAACTTGAGACTCTGTCAAGTTCTGCGCGAGTGCTGTTTCAAGGCAGAATGCCAGACAAAGAATGAACAAGCCCGGGTGCAATACACGACCCGCCCAGCGAGACTTCGCCATGAAAACCACTCCCAACGTCGGACCTGATATGCAGTTAGTAGTAAATCAACATAGGTCTTAGGTCTTGGCCTAATATATTATACGCACTGGACGAAATTAGTCGCCTCCTGAAAAAGTATCCGGAATTAGAAGGAGGCCTCTGCCTCTGCCAATGCCAGGAAGGACACTAAGGAAGATATATCTACGAGCGCGTCTTTTGAAGACTGACAGTCTGGACATTTCTCTCTAATCAGGGTCGCCATCAGGTCAACATGATGCTGTCGTTGGAATTTAGATCCATACACTGTCAGACTTAGTGCCAAGGATGGTGAACTCAAGCCGTTGTGTGATTATGATGCCGTAATCTACATTAGCAATTTACGACTGCAAGAGGATACTACTTATGAGTGGTGAGTGTAGGTAAGTCTAAGTAGCATGGTATATAGATACAAGAGTTGCAGGATCAAGCCCACATAACCATTAGAATACATTCATAAACTGCCCAACCAATAGCTGAGCTCAGCACCTTCCGGGATAATCGGAGTGAAACTCCATCAAAGTAGCCAGCGAGGCCTCGGTGCTGCGAAAGAAATCATATGTCCAAGGATTCTCCAGGAGACAGAAGGGGGGAAGAACGTACCCTCCAAATTGTTCTCACTGTAGAGATCAAGCCGTGATACCGATCTTCCGTCCGCACCTGAAGTTTAGTCTTACAACTTTTTGATGAATTGAAATTTGGCGGAGATAGTCAGAGAGGAACTTACTTTCACGACGTCAAAAGGATGCGTGACCACTGTAGCTAGGGCACCGGCGGAAGCAGCTGATACACTATGCAGCACAGCCGATTGACTATTGGAACTTGGTGGTACAATCATGGCTGTAAGCAGTACATTGATAAATCAATTAAAAAAAGAGATGTCTATCGATCGTACTCACATGTGTTGCGTTTGAATCCCTCGTAAAACACGACGAACAAGCCTGCATAGGGTGCATCTCGTAGCGAAGCCGCAGAAAAACCTCGCAGAAGTTCAGAAGGACCGGAGCGCACAATGTTAAGGAAAGCACTTGTGAGAGACTCATATGCATAGATATTGCTCTAAAGAGCGGGTAAATTAACAGTTTAGGCATCATCTGCAAGAGGCCTTACCTCAAACCGCGTCTTTAGCACGGTAAAGGGATTCAGTAAAAACCCAACGCCAACACGGGTCACTGCCCCTGAAAGTAAATTCCCCGAGTGGGTGAGCTTTGGCAGAACGGAACTGTGTTTCGACCTGACATTATCCTCTGAGGTGTATACGGTGAAATAAGAAACGGAAGTCATTAAAGATCGTAATTGCGTGAGACTGGTCATATAGAGAGCCACTCCAGGAACATTTCTAAGTTCTTCTGGTCAATGCGAAGAATAAAGGTAAGAGAACAGGGTACGTACCGTATTAATGAAGCATTTGTTCCTCTCCAGAGTCCTCGCAGGCCTCTTGTGTCCAGCACCTCGCGCGTAGCTCGCAATATCGACAATCTTTGGTCTATTCTAAGCAATTTTGACGGAAGTAAATGTACGTGTACAGACCTCCCATGCGCCACACTGTCACCTTGTTGAAGGCGAGTTTTCAGCAAATCGACTGCATCAAATGGATGAGATAATACTGAGACTAAAAATCCGTATGACATACATGGTTGAAGGGTAATTGTAGAGGCTAACCCGGACAAGGCGCCTGAAGTAGATTGAGAATACGAAAGTCAGGGAGGTAATCCAGCGTACCCGAGGTCATTTGCTGCCCGACATTTTTCATGTGAATGGAATTTGCACGGTACCTCAGGTACAGTACGCAGTGCACAGTAGATGGACTCGAGGGAAACTTCGGGTGTCGTTGGTGTCGATGACTCACCGATGTGTATCACGGGATCTTGCCGCGTTAACCCTAACCCCAGGTCACCGAGGAGCAAGGACCGCAACGCATTTCACATGTCTTGTGTTAGACGAATTTGGCGTAGTACTTAACTTGGGGTCCTTGCTTGCATAGTCTGCGATCTTTTGTTCTCTCCCCATGCACAGATGGTCAAGAACTGGGATAAATACTCTAGGCAAGGGCTTGATTTAGCTTCTGCTGCTGCCTCGTTTGGCTTTTCCGCTGCAAAAGCAGGCACTAAGCTTGGGGTATGTGGCACGTTGTTCTTTCAGCCCCTCGAAATAATTTCTGATGTTATCACCTTATCATCTAGTTTGCAGTAACACGAGGAATAGCATCTACAGCTATAGGATTGACGACAACTGTCGTTGACCACACGCTCTTTGGTGGTACCACCGTAACTAGACCCGTCGTCGGAGGCGCCGTATCTACCGCCCTTTCGCTGGCCGAACAAATAACCCTTGCACCTATTCATCTTGGCGAATACATAACTTCTACCTCACTCATAGCAGCTCATAGCTCAATCAATGTCCTTACTGTTTTCTTTCCCGGAAGCAGTGAAGCCTCTTTCTCTTTAGCCTCGTTCTTTACGCTCGTGAAACGCGAATGGAATGGACCGATTAACGAAGACAACTTGCCGCAGAAACAGTACGGTTTTACCTATGTCGCCCGTGCCGTTGTAGCTTGGGTTGTTCTTCAAGGTGTCACTCAGGAGTGGCAAGAACGAAAGTGGTTTAAGCACCTACGAGAGATCGACGTTAAAGATGCACCCAAGAGATTCGACTCACTTAGACTTAGAAGGTATATCTACATACTTTCAAAATCCAAATCTCAAAAGCTAATCCGTCACAGAGGTTCGAGAGTACGCGTTACGTCCGATGTCATATTTCCGGATAATCGCGGGCAGATTATTGCTGCAGATATTGGTGATGCACCCAACCGTGCACAGTCAGCCGTTATTCCTAAATCCCCTACTACTCGACGCAAAGCTCCTCCCTCAGCTCAGAAAATACGGAGTGCCGTTCCAGAATTCAAACGGCTTACGAACGCGGAACTGAAAGTAACATTGCGCCGCCTTTCGAAAATGGTATTGGCTGGATATGGAGGTGCCAGTTTACTTTTCTTCGGTGTTCCACTCTCTTCTACTGCAGGAGGTGCCATCCGATCTGGTTCACCTCAAGCTAGAGCGGAAGAAGCGCAGCTGGCGAAAGCGATAAACGCATCCGAAGCCGAGGCCGCGGGGGATGGGTCACAGCTTGAATCTATTGAGGAAGAAGAGTATTCATGGTGGGACGTCTTGCTCGGAAGACATGATCACGACATCTTCGCCAAGTTCGCCAAAGGTCCGAATGAGACGGTTAAAGCTGATATCAAGATTGGACGTGAACATCTTATGCCGAGATTTTGGGTGCTCACTGATCATTCACGGAGCCAAGTGGTGCTTGTGCTCAGAGGTAATATTTTCTCTCGCCCTCGGTGATACTCTATAACTGACGGCTAAAAGGAACTATGTCTTTGAATGAGATTGCTGTCGATCTCACTTGTGATCCCGAGGAGTTTGAGCCAGCAACGACACCGAACGAGGTAGATGAATCCCCGATGCCAGGTCAATTTATGTTCCCTAGAAGGTCATCATCAATATCTAGAGAAAGCACGTCCTCAAGTATACCTTCTAATCGATATATGGTGCATGGTGGTATGCTGCGCATGGCACGGGCAATGGGAGATTTGGGCAAACCAGTTCAGCTTGCGGTTCACGAAGCATTGCATAAGAACCCGGGTTACGGTGCGACAATTCAATAGCCTTTATCATGCAGAGAATTGAATTTCTCCATTTCTGTAGAGCTCGTGCTTTGTGGACACAGCTTGGGAGCGGGTGTAGCTGCCATGCTAGGGCTGGTAAAACTCCTGGTATCTCTACTTCCTTTCTTGCACTCATTCGTTGTCTACAGATGTGGGCAGATCCAAAGACTTGCCTTACAGTGCCTTCCAGTGGACTACCTACAAACCGCAGAGTATCTGTTTACTGTTTCGCTCCTCCGTAAGCGGGAACTACATCCTCGTTTTGCTGTCTGTGCTTACACGTGAAATCCCAGTGCTTTGACGGACGCTCCTCTGAGCAAATTGGCCAGCAAACTAATAGTGTCATTTGTATACTCTCATGATGTGGTGTCCCGATTGAGCCTGGGCTCTGTTAGGGACCTGAAGAACGCGGCGACGTGGCTCTGTGAAGCAAACGAAGGGGGAAAGCAGGATGCTGGCTACGCCGAGGTAACTTCGCGCGCAAGCAAGTGGAAGGCAGGAAACGGTTCTCCGGAAGATCCTGATTGGGTGCGTTCACCCATGTCTTTTTCAGGAATAGCACTGATCCTCAGCAGTTCATCGCGGTCCGGAAGACGCTCGAAGCCAACATGCAGATGGCCAACACGTTCCCTCCTGGTCGAGTACTGTGGGCGCTTCGAGAGAGTGATTTACATCCATCGCATCGCTCACAGGCGAGAGAGGGCTCAGATTCTGGATTAGATAAATTGAGACTTTTTGAAGTTCTCAATGTGGAGCACGTCTTCTCGCAGATTGTGTTCGCGAAAGATATGTTAGGGTAAGTTTTTGACACGTTCAATTCACTACGATTGGCATTGACAGCAATGTACGGCCAGGGCACATATGCCGCACAAGTATGACAGCGTGCTGCATGACTTGTTGTGAATTGTAATAGTCTACTTGACGTCGACGTTTGTATTATTCTTGCGGGACAACTAGGTTATGATCTTATACACTGACAGCAATTCTAATAGTTATAATGTACATGTACAACTCATGCCAATACCAATAGAAATAGTGCTTTTAGTCTTGGTCTGTCTGGTCTCGTGGACGGTATTTGATTCCACGACTTTCAAGCTCTGCTTCTACATCCTCGGGGACCCGACCTTTGACACGAACCGCGTACATTCCACGGACATACTTTGCTGGAAATCGTTGAACCTGAGTAAAGGAGGAGTAAACATAAACAAGACAACACGCACACGTCCGCTGCCATCTAGCGACCCAGCTATTCTCCGGATCAATCACTGCTATTATACCATCGAAATAAGAGGTGGTGCACGAAAGAATACGATCCGGACTATCTTTCAACTAAGGAACAAGAAAAGACGAAGGATAACCTTGAGCAAAAGTGGCGCAGTACCGAACGAGAACGTCCATACCTGAATGATCTCCTCACAATTCGGGCAGCCAATACTCCGAAAATCATTTGATGTTTGTATGAGTGAACAGAGAAGACATGCACGCAAATGCCTGCTTTTCGTCGCAGGAATTGCAGCGTCGGTCATGGTCGAGGAATGAGTGCGAGTGTATGTAATCTTCACGCCTCAGCCAAACAAGTCACCTCCGTTTCCGGTGCCGGCCACATTTACAAGAGGACTCATCTTTGCTCAGTTCGGATCTGAGTTTTACTCGTACTCGATTTTCTACTGCGAAGGCACTTTATTCCATCTCTAACCTCTTATCGAAACTCACAAGGAGAAATTAAACAATCATGGCACCAAAAAACAAGGGAAAGAAAGGAAAGAAGGTTGCTGACGACGATTTCTGGTGGGTTATACTTGTCGATTGTAATCGCGATTTCATTCATCTCTTTGTCTAGGGAAAACGCTGGAGAATCTGTCGCTAACAACAACACACCAATAGGTACCAACGGTACTGCGAACGAATCCGATGACGATTACAAACCCAAAACATCCAAGAGTGGGTTTTCAGGATTCGCGGCTCTTTCCACGGAAGACGGAGGTGGAGGAGGAGCAGAAGAGGAGGAGGAGGACTTTGGCGGCCTCATGGTGTGTATCTGATTGCGGGTAGATATGGAAAATGCTCACATCCTCTGATACATATTCAGTCTGCAATTAAAGCCAGCTCTAAAGCAAAAAAGGATAAGAAGAAGGCTAAGAAGGAGACCTTCGATGAACCGGAGCTGGAGCCGGAGGATGCTGCCCCACCAAAGGCAGCAGTAGAGGTGACTGCCGATGACCTGGCAGATGAAGAATGGGGACCGGTGAAGGAGAAGGGGAAGAAGGGGAAGAAAGGAAAGGGGAAGAAAGGAAAGGCACAAGATGACGATGGAGACGAGGAGCCCGCTCCGAAAGCAGGCAAGTCATTTACCTGCTCATCGCCATTCAGTATGCTCAATGATACATTACTTCAGAGGAACCAAAAGCCGACGAGGCAAAAGAGCCATCAACGCCTGCCGCCGAAGATCAGGCAGACGACGATGCTCCAGAGGGCGGTGAAGTTAAAATTCTTTCGAAGAAGGAGAAAGAAAAGCTCAAGAAGGAACGGGAAAAGGTTGGCTCATGCTCCTTTTGTGACTTATGTTGGGTAATAGCTTATTGTCTTGACAGGCCAAGAAAAAGGCTCAAGCCGCTGCAAAGAAAGCTGCTGCCGGAGATGTCCCACCTACTGAGGAATCTTCAACACCCGCTCCGGCACCTTCAGCTCCGAAGGCTGAACAGAATGAAGAGGAAGAAGAGGAAGGGGGTGGGGCTGCGGAGGGTGACTCAAAGAAGAAGAAAAAGAAGAAGAAGGGAGCGAAAAAGGAGGAAGATGCGGCTCCCGCACCTGCTCCAGCTGCATCAAAGAAGAAGACTGGCATCAGTGCATTGAAGGCAATGATGGAGGAGAAGAAGCGCTTGGAGGAGGAGGCTAGGCGGAAGGAGGAGGAGGAGAGGAAGCGGATTGAAGAGGAAGAGAGAAAGGCCGCAGAAGAAGAGAAGCGGAAGGAGGAGGAGAAACAAAGGAAGAAGGAAAAGGAAAAGGTGGCCGCCAAATACCGTTTTTGCTCATTGGTACTTACCATTTTCTAGGCGAAACGTGAACTAGCCAAGAAAGAAGGCCGTCTCTTAACGAAGAAGCAGAAAGAGGAAAGGGCTGCGGCTGAACTAAGGAAACAAGCACTTCTTGCATCCGGCGTACAAATTGAAGGTCTTCAACAATCATCGGGCAATGGTGCTCCGGCAACCAAAAAGGTTGTGTACGGCAACCGCAAGAAGAAGGGTCCAGGCGCAAAAGACGCTTCTCCAGCTTCATCAAGGCCAAGAACTCCCGAGCCTGCTACACCGGTCGTGGAAGAAAAGCCTCTTGAGCCAGAGCCAGAGCCGSCTGCAAATGGTGCTGAGAAGGATGATTGGGACGCCAGTAGTGAGGAAGAGGACACGAAAGCTCCCCTTGTACCAGAAGGCGTCAAAGATTCCTGGGATGCCTCGAGTGATGAGGAAGAAGACAAAGCTCCYCCTGCGCCGGCTGCTATTAAACCGTCAGAGCCCAAGGCTGCGGCTAAATGTTTGTCATTATCTCTATCAATGGTCCATTCTTCACTAATCTGTTTCGTATAGCTGCACCAGTCCCGACACAGAAAGCTACTCCTGCTAAACCTCCTGCTAAATCCACTCCTACTCTTGCTTCCACCACTAAGCCGACTTCTAAAACCGCTGAGACCAAAGCCAAAGCTACTCCACCTCCCGAGTCGTCTTCCGAATCTGAGGAAGAGTCAGATGACGATGATTCTGAGGAAGACTCTGACGAATCCTCCGAATCTGAAGAGTCGTCTTCGGAGGACGAGATGACTACAGCACAGAAGATGGCCGCGCAGAGGAAAGCTGAAGCTGCCGCACGCCGTGCGAAGGCTCGCGAAGAAGCTCTTGCTGCAAGGAGTAAGGATAACCTCCGAAGTCCCATCTGTTGTATCCTGGGTCACGTCGACACGGGGAAGACAAAGCTTCTAGACAAGGTAGAATTCCGTTGACTTGTTCTGAACGTTTGGGTCGACTTGAAACACAATTTGATTAGATACGTCAAACAAATGTCCAGGAAGGCGAAGCCGGTGGTATCACGCAACAGATTGGTGCAACTTACTTCCCCGTTGAGGCTATTAAGACGAAGACGGCTGTGATGAATAGGGTAGAAATTCATTACCCTCTTCTCAAAAGCTTGAGTTAATGTCACGATCTAGGACGGATCTCAAGAATACAAGATCCCCGGTCTGCTTATCATCGACACACCTGGCCACGAATCGTTCACAAACTTGCGTTCTCGTGGAAGTTCTTTGTGTAATATTGCTATCCTGGTAGTGGATATCATGGTTCGTTTTTCATTCGCCTTATTGTTAGTTGTTGTTCTAACTGATCTGCAGCACGGGCTTGAAGCTCAGACACTCGAGTCATTGCGTCTCCTGCGCGATCGCAAAACGCCCTTCATCGTTGCTCTAAACAAGGCATGGAATTCTATAATCAGTCCAAGTATTTGAATTGAAAATACTGCCTCTAGATTGATCGTATGTACGGCTGGCAAGCAACACCCGATGGTGCTTTTAGAGAGTCACTAGCGAAGCAAACACGGGCGGTCCAGCGAGAGTTTGAAGACCGTGTTACAAAGACCATCGTTGCCTTTGCCGAGGAAGGTCTGAATGCAGTTCTCTACTATGAGAACAAGAACTTTGCCCGAAACGTGTCGATCGTTCCGACATCTGCTGTTACGGGAGAGGGTGTACCGGACATGATCATGTTACTGGTCAACCTCACACAACAGAGGATGAGCGACCGATTGATGTATCTTTCGGAATTAGAGTGCACTGTCCTTGAAGTAAAGGTTATCGAAGGTCTCGGAACAACTATTGACGTAGTGCTCTCCAACGGTATCTTGTGCGAAGGTGACAAGATCGTAGTCTGTGGTCTGAATGGACCCATCGTCACACAAGTTCGGGCGCTCCTCACTCCTCAGCCTCTACGCGAATTGCGTATCAAGGTATGTGGTTTAACGTTCATCGATAAAACGCAGAGAAGTTACATTATCCCCAGTCGGCTTACGTCCACCATAAAGAAGTGAAAGCAGCCTTAGGAGTCAAGATCACAGCTCCGGATCTTGAAAAAGCCATTGCTGGTTCTCGATTACTGGTTTGCGGCCCTGATGACGACGAGGACGATCTCAAAGAAGAGGTTATGTCTGATTTGGCAACACTTCTGAGCAGCATCGATAAATCCGGTCGTGGTGTTTGTGTGCAGGCATCTACCCTAGGTTCTCTTGAAGCTCTACTGGACTTCTTGAAGGTCAGCAAGATTCCTGTTTCTGGTATCAACATTGGTCCTGTCCACAAGAAAGATGTCATGCGCGCAGCGACAATGTTGGAAAAGGCAAAAGAGCTTGCATGTATACTTTGCTTCGACGTCCCTGTGGACAAAGATGCTGAGCGTATGGCGGAGGAGATGGGCATCCGGGTGTTCAAAGGTATCATCTTCCGCTTCAACTATGTTTCTGGCCCCACACTGACATGCTCTTCAGCTGACATCATTTACCACCTGTTTGATAAATTCACGGAGTACAACGCGCAGATCATGGAAGCGAAGCGAAAGGATGCTGCACCTCAAGCTGTTTGGCCGTGTAGGCTTAAGATTATCGCTGCTTTCTGTAAACGAGATCCTATCATTCTGGGTGTCGATATCCTCGATGGCACGCTCAGAGTGGGTACTCCACTTGCAGTTGTGAAGGTGGATCCGGCTACAAATAAGAAGGAAATCATAGACTTGGGCAAAGTGTATGTCACAGAACTTGCAATTCTTACAACTGACTCAACCTGATTATTATTGCAGTACATCGTTAGAAATCAACCACAAGTCTATGGACGTGCGTAATCCCTCTTTCGACAATATTCTCGTAACACTCATAGATAATATTAGATTGTGAAGAAGTCGCAAGCAGGAGGTGGTGTCGCGGTCAAGATTGAACATGCTGTGTACCAGTCCGCCAAAATGTTTGGGCGTCATTTCGACGAAAAAGACGAACTCCTGAGCCATATTACACGGCAAAGTATCGATGTGCTCAAGGTATATCTGCCTGCGCATGATTTGGACCACAGTTAGCTGACCCATTCCTGTTTACTTAGGCATCCTTCAAGGCCGATGTCTCCAACGAGGAATGGCTCCTGATCAAGGCCCTCAAACCTGTGTGTTTTTAAGCCATTTCTCCTCGTATTATCACTGAATCATCTCCTTTGTAGCGCTTCAACGTTCAGTAATGAAGATGGTTTGGAGTCGCTGGTCAGTGGTACTTACTACTATATTTGATGGTGTCTTTGTCCATACTATGTATATAGTACCTTACTAAGCAACTATATACACCTTACATAACATTTTCAACGCTTCCTTGAGCTCAAAAGCTTACTAGCTTCTCGTCTTGAGAACGTCTCGACTCGACAATGTCGGCGCAAACCCACACTGACAGTTCAAAGGATAATCAAGAAGCTGGCAACCCAGTAGATCAAGACCAACTTCAGCTGGTGATTGCCTAGACTTTGGGAGGACTCTACGGATCGGGCTGCTATATTGGTAACGTCTCCTCTAGTGGTAAAACACTGGATATGGCTGCGGGTATCCTTGTCGATATGTCGATACATTGTGTGATGCAGTTCTCGAGCTGCTCACCATGGATTGACTGCAAGGGTTGAGATTATACCGCTTGAACCTGATCAGCGCTCAGACCTGCGTAGGGAAGCCCCAGTGTCGTTATCACTTACTTAGCTCCCATCGGGGGCTTTCCGCTGGACGTACTGACGTGTATGCATAGCAAAATTTAGGATACAAACAGGTGCGCGCATATTTATTTCTCTTAAAACTCTAAACGGAATTTTTTTTTTTTTGGTTCTCATTCTCAGCAATTGCATCGGTCCTGGCATTTTGTTGAAAGTTTTGCCGCTAGTTTTTGCGCCCTCAATTTCATTGGTGGTGTGAGGTATGTCTAGGTCAGATTGAATCCGATTATTTTGTCCTTACGGTGTCGATTCAAGATCGGTTCTTTTCCTTGGTCTTTTGGCAGGTGGTCCAGCAGCGATATGGTATCCCAATTTCTCTTTTCTTCATGTGGTCGTTAACCAACTATCATAAGGTCATCCTATCTCATAACGATTGTTTTCATGATGATTACCGCCGCCGTTCTTGCTGAGATCTGTTCCGCGCTACCACTAAGTGGTTCCATCTACATATGGGCTGCAGAGAGCGCTGGACCAAAGTATGCGAGGTTTTTTGGCTTCATTGTCGCATGGTGGGCTTGCACGGCCTGGATGACATTCACCGCTAGCAACTGCCAGGTTTGTCCATTCTTTCCGAACTCGTTCTTGCTCTATGCGCTAATATCCGTCATCAGACCACGGCGAATTATATTGTGTCCCAATTGGTTGTATGGGAGGTTGAATTCCCTGGTGGAACAGATACAGATAATATGAAGTGGAGAGCTCTTGTTTGGGCGATTTCCGAGGCCTTGCTGGTTGTATCAGTCGCTATCAATTATTTGCCGCCTAGAATGTATTCTGGCGTATTCAAGTTCTCGACTGCGCTTATGATGGTTGATTTCCTGCTTTGTGTTATCTGGTTGCCAATTGGGGTTTCGAAGACCTACGGCTTCAGAAATGCTCAAGAAGTTTTTACCATGACATGTGTGTCTTTTCCCTTACTGCTGTCGCCCTTAACGTTAATTCAATTAATACAGATAACGGCACCGGTGCACCAGCTGGATGGAACTGGATTCTCTCTTTGTTAGTTATGTCATTTCGCATATTGATGTTCACATCTGATCCTCGTGCAGCTTGTTCACGGCGGGTACCATGACTGGCTTTGATGCTTCTGGCCACATCGCGGAGGAAACGAAGAACGCGAGGTGCGCAATTCCGCCATGGTTTTTCCTACCCTGCTTAACGAACCTGCGTTCGCAGTGTTATCGCCGGTAAAGGTATCTTGACCAGCGCTTTTGCCACCGGCATCCTGGGCTTCGTGACAACTATTCTGTTCCTGTTTTGCACCCCGGATCTTGAAACATTGTTTGCATTGGATGCTCCTCAGCCATTTGTTCAATTATACGCGCTGGCTTTGGGCAAGGGCCCGAGTATCTTCATGACCGCAATCGCCGTTTTGGGTTTGATTTTGGTTAGTTTAGGGCCGTGCTACAGTTCGCTTATGCTATGACTGACTAAGATTCCAGAACACCAGTGTTGCGATAGTCGCAGCGTCAAGATTGATATTCGCCGTCGCTCGTGATGGCGTCCTTCCTTTCTCTAATTGGATAGGTGCCGTCACGTCCGACGGACAGCCCCGAAACGCGGTGACTGTCATGTACGTGTTTGGCGCCTGCCTTCTGTGCACTATTCTTCCCAGCCAAGTTGCATTTACATCTTTGGTGTCTGCCGGAGGTATACCCACTATTGCGGCATATGGGCTCATAGCTCTGCTTCGGTTCACGATGACTCCGAATGATTTTCAGTCTTCCCACTTTTTGCTGGGCAGCTTTGCAAAACCTTTCTATGTCGCCGCATTCTTGTTCAATGGATTGGTATTTGCGGTGAGCATTCAAAAAAAAGATGGTCAACTCTTGCTCATCGGGAATTGTTACATAGGTCAACATTTCACCTTTCTATTTCCCAGTCACCGCCGACACCTTCAATTTCGTAAGTTTCTTGATTATCTGCGACTCTTGCGAAACGATCTGAATACCTGAGTATATTTTACACAGGCCTGTGTAATTTTTGGCGCGGTAACCGTATTTGGGATAATCAGTTGGTACATTATCCCAGAAGATAAGTGGTTGCGTCGAGAGCTCGTTCTCCAGGCACTGCATACTGCAGATGGACAAGAATGACCCATCTTAGAATTGAAAGCAGCATGCGGCGACATGTTTCCGTAGTCGATGCTTATCTATGGCTCTGCAACTTATCACTTTTCAACTTCTCCGTCTCTATTCAATAATAAGTTCACGAGTGGCCACATTATGTGTTTACCCTCGACAGAAATATCTCGATTAGATTGTTCCCTTTCAGCGAGTGATGCTGAGTGCGAAAGTGACTAGAACTGCTCTCGATTTGATCTTCACTCGTTGGTAACGATAAGTCTAAGTGTGGCTGGATCACGACATAGTTTTAGGATGCAGAGTATCAAAACGGCTCAAGGCCCAAAAGTCCCTGACAGGCTCCTTCAACATCTGCTATCTGCACGAAGTTAATTAAGCTCATGAGAGAAATACTATGAAGCTTACCTCCTTTGGAGCAGCCACAGAAAGAACGACAGGGTGATCCTTCCCAACAAGAACCTCATCCTGTAAAAGCGAATCAGCATATTAACTTGTGCCAATACGCGAGTACCAACCTCGATACGTATTCCAAGATTATGATAGTGCTTGGGGAACGCGGGAGAAGGGGGGACATATATCCCCGGCTCGATGGTAATGACCATCCCAGCTTTTACCCTACAGGCAAGTTCAGCCATGTAAATCTATTAATTATAGGTTATGCTTACGGGCTACTGCGCGAAGTACTGTCTGATTCATGGAGATCTATATCTCGAGTCAGAACAATTATTTACACTTTTAAGTGGAAAGGAACGCACCTACGCCAATAGGATGGCTTACAAAATGAGGATACAACTTGTCAAGGTCTCCACTCTGAAGTTGGAACCCAATCTGCAGCAACTCTTGACGCAAGAGCTCGCATGACTTCCGATGGAGATCATACAGTGACATCTCAGACTTCTCATGGCATAGAGCGACTACTGCTTTCTGGGCGGAAAGAACAGCAGCGTAGAGGTCCCGCTGAGGTGAAGAGAAGGTACCGTTGACTGGGTATGTCCGAGCTGGCGAGGCAAATGTTAGAAGATTACGAAACAGACCGGGTACAACTAACTGATATCTGAAGCATAACCACTGCAACAGAGAAACATTAGACACGTATAGCGATCTCAGCATATTAAAAGCTCACTTGTATTCGCATCCCGCATCAATTAGAACCATTTCATTTTCACGTATAACTTGATTATTGTGCGTATAGTGTATTATAAGAGCATTAGGTCTTGGGACTGAGGATCAGAATAAGGTTGTGTAAGACAGATAAGAGGCATACCCTGATGCTACAACCGGAACATATGCGGGGCGTTGCGCCCCAGACAACGAACAGAGATATTCAAAATGTGCTGCGAGAGCTCCTTCGGAAAAACCTGGCTGTGTAAAACGCATAGTCTGGTCGAAAATGTAAGCCCAACGACCTATAAGTGGAACTTTCAATCTACCTTCGCGTGTGCTCGACCGCTGATGTCTGCTGCAGCTCGCATGATCTTTTGTTCGGATACGCTCTTGATCACCCGCAAGCGAGACACCTCTGGCGCCAGTGACTTTGGTTTAGACTTGCTTAGAGACTCGAGAACAGCTTCCGTCTCCGAATGAATCGGGTTAGTGAGGTACTTGAGGATGGACTTGGTGGTAGCCTTTGGACCACGCCGCGCACGCGAGGGAGGTAAGTCAACATATACATGCGAGTATTGAGATATTATGGACCGTATATGATTTGAAAAATCATCAATGTGACGTGCATCATCCGCCTTGAAGACCTTTCGAGCATCTGAGAATGTTGTACTAGCTCCATCCCACTGTTCTTTGGCAGTATCTGTACCAGATGAAAACAGGGTCATTCTGTACCCTCGAGAGGTAGAGTTCTTCTCTAAGATTTCCAGAATAAAACCACTGTCTTTCAAGCGTATGAAAAGCACGCACCTAGAATGACAGCGGAATCAGGCTCCTGGAATCCTGTCAGATACCAAAAGTCCGAAGCTTGTCGAAATTTGTAGCTTGATACGAGACCTTGGTAAGAAAGCACCCTTTTCACTGAAGGCTACTTACAAAATCTCTGAACATGTTATTGAGCCCACGAAAACCAAGGCCGATGATCATTGCTCACGCACTTCCACTCATATACTTGACTGTGCCTGCGGCGGAGACAACAACACTGTTGTCGGGCAAGCTATCCATAAGCTTACGTCTTCTATCTTCATATTCCTCGGCTGAGATACCAGGAGTGAGTTCATTGGGCCGAACTGCGAGATGCTTCTTAGTCAAACCTCGGAAATAAAAAGAGAACAGAACATACTCAAGTGTGGATGGGACTGAAATAACGGTTGTCCATAAGTGGAAGGCTTCACAGCTGAAGTGAGCTCAGTGGCATATGTACGAATTAGAGGAGAACGTAGGAGAGGCCGACTGGCTGAGCCCTTGAGCAGAAAAATTGACATAAGTCCAGAAGAAGCCAGGCCAGCCTCCCTTGCGGCTTGCCCGCTTACGACCCGGCTAAAAGTGCCGCCGGCAATCCATATTTGGATGTAGGTCTACACCCAAAACTTCAACTGCAACCATTGCAAAACATTGCACACATCAGATTTCGCCATGGGTTTGCTCACAGTTATCAGAAAGAACCGTATGAAGGAGAAAGAAATGCGTATACTCTTTCTGTGAGCTTTCAAATTCTACTGCAATTATTGAATCATTCGATTAACAGTACCAGTGGACTTGATAACGCAGGCAAAACAACGATCTTAAAGAAGTTGAACGGTGAAGACATTATGAGCGTGAGCCCAACCTTGGGCTTTAATATAAAGACGTTCATGCACGGCAAGTAAGTGTTAGAGTCATAAGCAATCGCTTCTCTGGTGATACGAACTCCGGACCCGCCCATTTTCGTCCCAGGTATACGCTTAATATCTGTGCGTAGCTTCGGAGGACCCCCACTATAACCTCATCAACAATATGCCTACGCTTTACTAGGGGATGTTGGTGGTCAGCGGACTTTACGACCTTACTGGCGAAACTACTTTGAACAAACCGATGCCCTTGTCTGGGTAGTGGACTCCGGAGATCGAATGAGAATGAAGGACTGCAGAGAAGAGCTTCATAGTCTTCTCCTTGAAGACGTGAGCCTCCTATCAATTCCGTTGATCAGGTCTCCGTAGAACACCTACAAAACATCTGATGTTTCTAGCGCTTGGCCGGAGCATCCCTGCTCGTATTCGCGAATAAGTGGGACTTGCAAGGCTCCATGACTGATACAGAAATCCAAGACGTAAGTTGTTGGCGATATCGCGGCTTATAGTCCCCCACCTCAGGTCTTTCTTTCCCAGGCTCTCGACCTCGACTCTATCAAATCTCATCACTGGAAGATTTGGTCCTGTAGTGCTGTCACGGGAGAAAACTTGATCAAAGGTCTAGATTGGGTCGTCGATGATGTTGCAGGGAGGTTATACTATTCCTCCACAGCGTCTCAAAGCCAGTCCAGTCAAAGTCATACGATTGCCGTATCGTAACCCGTTAGGCCAACGTCACTGGCAGACGCTCCTCCTATTTATTTCCTCTAGAAACTCACACAAGCATCGCTTACCTTGAATGGAACCTGTTTTACTCAAGGTAACATGCATCGCTATGAACCCCGTCCCGAATCCTACTGCAAATGCGACGACTATTAGCGTTCACAAAGCCATGCTTTCACCCCATTCTCTGTCCTTCCCCGGAGCTTTTCCCACGGTGTAATCGTTACTGTCGATATTACTCACAGCCAGAAAGAGTGTTCTCTGCACCGTTTTCAGTTTAGGAATGGTCGGTAGCGTGAGAGGGGTAAACTACTTTGTCTGGGAATCCCCAACAACTCCTCTTTAGCCTTCCCGTGCATTACTCGCCAGCTTCTGCATTCACTTTCAGCGCTATTATGCTCGCCCTTTCCTTCCGCTGCCCGACCTACTCGAACCCCGCGATCCATCTAAGAATCTGAACAATACCCTGAAGATCATATTCATCTTCGTTTGGCCTGAAACTCCCCCTTGTTGGGCTTAGGTTTTAATCCCTCTACCTTTCAATTTGGTTGGCTCAAGTAAGTGAATCAGAACACGAAGCTCCAAGGAAGATCATACCGCGATAAATCAGCAGAAGTCTGGCAGAAGCACATACTCAACCTCGTGGAATATTTTATTTCTGTGCATGAATTTTAGAGTTTACTTCTATGTGCGTCTGTTCCGGTTTCTCCACCACGCCACAAGGATGTTGTATCACAGGAGCAAATCAATTCCACGCACCTACTTAAGTTTTGCCTTCATTGTTTCATGATTGGAGAATTGATGCTTAGACTTTCAATGACTATCTCGGTTGTGAGAGCGTCGCCTAAAAGTCGCAGTAAAGAACTCAATTGAATACGGCTAACTTTTCTTTCTTTTTTCCCTTTGAGAACTTTGTGCTCCTGGTTGCAATCGTGTTGAGTGAACTTGTTGACGAATGGATTTTTCTTGAAAATTTTTTCTGTCTTCTTCCGTTTAGTATGTTCCTTTGTCCTCCCTATCAGAATGCCTTCTCTTCTGATTCAATTCAACTTGAAACTATTTTCCATCCATTGTTGAGAACCCAGTGCTTATTGGCGTCATGATGATACGTAGATGTACAACGCTGTATGTAATGTTCAACATCAGGCTGATGCGACATGCGGGTGTCTACAAAAGCCTGAGTAGAAACTCGGATTATTTTTGGGCCAGGACTGTCGCTAGTTTTCTATGTCAATTACAAGTTCTTTGTCGGCCCCAGTATTCAGATATTCACCGTTGACGTCCGTATGCCATCGGGGTGAATTGAAAGTCTGTTGGATGACTCTCCACAAACATGCTACAAAGTTGCCTCTGCTCCTAGGGCCCCACAGGAACCCAGCAGACGTACCCAGAATTAGAGTGCTTACATAGTTATACTAGCCACACAGAAACAGATATCGTTTCTAGCAGCCGAAAAGGCGCCGTCTTGAATGTAGTACTCACGCACATATGAACTCGCCGAAAGTCAGAAATATATTGACAACATCGGACTCTGTAGCTGACTCAGACTTCAGCTGATAGCAATGTGTTCGTCCTATCGACCTCGTCTGCATTCTAAGTTAGTTGTGTTAAGTCAATTGTCTACCACCCTCAGATCGTCAGCCCATTGTCTCATCATCTCTGAGGGTCTGCCGCCCCCTCTCTTCTGTGAAGAGCGGCGAGACCGCTAAACTCGAGCTCTGCGTTTCGATTCCCGCACATACAAATTTTGATATTGAATTCAGTCCTGAATTATACTAAGTCCACTGTATCTGCACATCGAGGTACAGAAGGGTCGACAAGACCCTCTGACCTGAATAACTTGCCAAACTGAACCACCGTTAGCCAGGCTGCATCCAAGTAATTGCTCACCCTCTCCAAACCGTGACGTATCAGTACTTCCAATTTCCAACGTGGATCATCGCTTCTCGTATACGGATCTTCGTTTATTATTCCATATAGACCAGAACCTCCCTTCTAAAAACAGAGCGAAAATTGACACCCAGAACGGGGAGCATATACCTTGAGTTTAAGCCAATCACTTTCCAACAGCCGCTGAGTCTCGTTTGAGATTTCCTGTCAATCGCGTCTCAAATCTCCGCTAGTCAAGAGCTTGAAATACATACCAAATTTTTATGTTAAAGCAAGTTATGAAGACATATAGACGCCGTGTTATCAGTGTCATGTCTTTGTAGCGTGAGTACGCTAATACGCCGCAGTGCCGCCTAGCACCGCCCAGCAGGCTACACGGAGATGATTGTTCCGTTGATCATTCATCGATAGCTTTGGGCCTACCCTACATGACTTTAAGTGATCAAACGAACTGCGGAAGCTTTTAGACTCAACCTTTCAGTAGCATTCCCGCAGAACCAAACGCCGGTAGTTGAACCCAACAATCTTGAGTGTCGAAATGTCTGAAGAGCCCTTGGATTTAGAGGTCCAGTTATTCTATTAGGAAATACATGTCGACGGAGGTCCGTGCATCTAACAAAAACGTTGTTGAATCTGTCCCGTGAAAAAAAAGGAAAAGAAAAGAAAAGAAAAGAAAGAATTGTATGGATGTTTACCTGTACGCGATGGGATTGATAGGGAAAGGCCATCAGATCAAGCACTGGAATGACTGATGATCTATCTTCAGACGGACTTGACTTTCAAACCCGACGAAAAGAACAGAAGTACATTTCAATCAGAGCTTGCAGTACGTCTTCACAATTCACCGCGGTCGCATCCAGAAACCTGTAGAACGGGATGGCAGCACCTGCCAGCTGAGGTAAGACGGGATAGAATAGCAAAATTCTGAACACTGTTCGCACCGTACTGAAGAAATGCTGGGTACGTGAATACTCTCGAAAGAACGATTCTGATGCGGACCATAGGACATATAGTTTCACAAGCGGAGGGAATCACTGAGAAGTACATAGAAACAAGAGCGAGCCTGCAAGTCAAGTTCAACGGCGGTTTTCCTGCGATAAATTACCATGCCATTGACATGGAAAATATTTGCCTGAAGGCCTCGGTTGTTTCGGTCGCACTAGAAGGGGAGAGTCTATAGATTCATAGAAGAGTCGTGTCAAAAAAAGGAGACAAGTGGCGGACATGACCTTTGCTAAGCAATGCAGGGAAATACTTGGATTATATCGGAAATATTAAGATTGAAGCAAGTTCATTCACTCATTGTTCGGGGACTTGCGACTTGCAGTAATAGCCGCTGCGGCTTGAAACTCAGACTTTCAACCAGCATAATTGGAATCGCGTGGCAGTTACAAAATAGGTAATAGTTGATGACTAAGATGCTATTCCCTAACTTACAGCACTTGAGCTTGCTTGGTCCCTTGCTTTCACCTAACTGCTGCTACATGACCAACATTTGGGCTGACAGGCATCACCACACTCGCAGTTTCTTGAGCACATGAAGTGAGTGGCGTGCGTTCTGATTATTCTGAGGCATTCTAATGGATTTTTAGGAAATATGATGCCCACAGAATATTGTCAACCTGGTCAGGTTGAACTTAACGCTGCCGAAGAGGGCCGAGCCTAGGTTCGAATGCTCAGCCTGGGAAATTCATGAGAATCCTACTGGGATCTTGGGATTGCATGTCTTCTTGCACGCGGGAAACAGCGTGAGGAAAGTATTCCTGGATCTGTATGACACCGAACGCTTGGTGAAGATCTGGACAGATTGGCTTCTCAGGCTCAGATTGGAATACCGGTACGCGTTACGAGAGTGTATGTATAACGTCCCTGGGTCAAGAGTACTCGTTGGTACCACGCTTCGCTTTCTGGCAATAGTCCATATCCAACTCGCAAATCCACGCGCGATGTCTATATACACAAAGAGGTATAAAAGCCCGCCCCCTACTTTCCTCATTTCCTCGTACCCCTAATTTCTCAATCCTCTTGCGCCGCTGCATAGTCATGGAAATGTCTACAACAACTCCATCCTGTGCCCCATTCAAGGCCCCTACTTCGAAGTCTCTTCAGGTTTCATCACTATTCTCCCTTTCTTTTCGTAGTCCTCGCTCATGGCTGGCCGCGATTGGTCTGTTTGACTCACTTTCCTCTCTTTTGACCTTCATCTTATCATTCCATAGCTCGAGCATCAATTCTCTCTGTCTTGAATGACGCTATCACCATCGGTCACCTCACCATCTGCGATTCTGAGGGCACACATTCCTACGGACGATACAAGAAAGGTTGCAATGACGTTTACCTCAAAGTTCTCAGTGATAATTTCTGGTTACGTCTCATGCTGTATGTGCTCGATTTCCACCACTTAGATTCACTACTAATGTCGCGATTCTAGCTCTGGAGATCTAGGCTGTGAGTAACTATGAAGATCTAATACATTTATGTAGTTGACAGCCATTTAGTCAGCGAAGCGTACATGGTGGGCGAAATGGAAGTCGAAGACCTCAAAAGCATCATGAATGTTCGTGTATTGTATCTGATTCTGTCGTCCTTGTCTTTATACCTTGGCGTAGCTATGGCTCGACAATCAGTCTGGCATGGAAGAAACTTTATCATCGACATTCGCAAAATTGTCATCGGCCCTTTCCGGCTTTTACAACAGCTTCCTTGGGCAAACTAAATCACAAGCGCGGCTCAATGCGATCGCCAGCTATGATCAATCAAATGAATTGTTCAAGGTATAAGCCCTCGATGAATCTCGGCCGCACTTCCCAGCAGACTGATAGACCCTCACAGGCCTTCCTCAGCAAAGAGATGATGTATTCCTGCGCGCTTTGGGACGAAGCAGAAGGTGGTGTCCGAGGCGATCTAGAATCCGGGCCCACTTCTGGGGATCTAGAAGCCGCCCAGCGACGGAAAATTCACCATGTCCTTCGTAAAGCCCGTGTCAAACCCGGTCATCGCATCTTGGAGTTCGGCAGTGGCTGGGGCGGACTTGCTATCGAGGTAGATATCGCCCTTCGTCAACCACCTTCAAACTGAACCGCTGATCAAACGACCCTCGCTAGGCTGCTAGTGAATTCGGATGTGAAGTCGACACGCTCACATTATCGATTGAGCAAAAAACTTTGGCCGAGGAGCGCATTCGAGAGGCAGGGCTCGAGGGCAAAATTCGGGTGCACCTCATGGACTATCGTGAGATCCCTCCCGAGTTCGAAAAGGCGTTTGACGCTTTCATAAGTATCGAGATGCTTGAGGTGATGTTCATTCTGCTGTTGTCTGATTCTTACTAACTGGGCGTCTTTTCCATAGCATGTCGGCGCCAAACACTACAATACATACTTCAAACTTGTCGACTTCGCACTCAAAGCGCGGGATGCCACGGTAGTTGTCAGTGCATCAACGTTCCCCGAGTCTCGTTACACCGGGTATCAGTATGTCTAAAATCTCTGTAGATGCTTCGATTTTGAATATGCTAATGAATTGACTTGACAGGTCTGAAGATTTCATGCGTCGTTACATGTGGCCAAACTCCTGTCTACCCAGCGCGACTGCTCTTATCACGGCAGCGCAGACCTCTTCGCGTGGTAGATTCACTTTAGAAGGCGTCGAGAATCATGCTGCCCGTAAGCTCTATTTCCTCTCGACATGTTCTGTGTTCTCACAATGAATAGACTACCCCCGAACATTACGCGAATGGGGTCGTAGGTTAGAGAAAAACCTCACGCAGGACATGATAGCACGAGAATATCCTTCCCTTCGTGATCCTGCCAACTACGATGCTTTCAAAAGAAAGTGGCAGTATTTGTTTGTTTATGCGGGCGCTGGCTTTGCCAAGGGATACATTACATGTCATATGCTTACTTTCATTCGCCAGGTGAGTTGAGCTGTCTTAACATTCTGACGAATCTTTAATTTTAATTTTTTCGTCAGAACGACACACCCGAGCTATGCGACTAAAATAAAACGAAAAGTTTAGTTCATCTTATTCGTGGACTTCTGTAAAATCCTTGCACGGTGACCTGTAGCTTCTATCATTATTCATTGCTTTTGGTGTCTTCAATTATGACTTTTCTTTAGATTTACGGCTTAGATCATGACGTCTTACATACATTGTGGAATATACCTTCGTATTTTCATCTACCGTTTCGCGACAACCCGAGCATCAAGCCACGAGTTCATGACGTCTTCAAAGATGAACGTCTGAATATTTTTGACATTAGTACCCCACATTGACCACGCAGACGCGTGTAGATAAATGGAGATCTTGATGAGTCGGAGGGCTTTAATTTACCTCACACCGTTTGGGTTTGTGGCGTTCACAGAAGATCCAGTCCTGCAAATCTAGGTATTGCAAATTTGCGGTGTTCAGACAGGCGCTGTCGGGCGCTTCCGTGACATGAAGACTATGAAATAGAGAATGCTTCCAGTGATTCTTAATCTTTGTATGTGCATGGTACCCTTGGCCCGGTATAGTAATGTTAGAAGGTTCTCAGTGGGCCGCAGGGCTGGGAACATGTTGGTTCGTTTGGGAAGTCCGATGGTTCTTAGAGCTCCAGTCTATTAACATCCTCGTGGATCGAAATCATGAAATGAGAATCCGTGACAACGTTGTCCTTCCAGAAATATCTCGCTCTCACAAGGGCTACAGCTATACCCTGTTTCATTCACAAAAGTGAAGTGCAGCTCACGAGATTTTCGGTGACTCTGGTTCAATGGGAGAGAAAAAGTTGAAAATTTGATCGACCAAGTCGACACCAAAAACGACACCAGTTTCTCTTGAGTTAAGATCAGAACATGTGTGGCACTTGGACTTTTAGGCAACTCCCGCCTCCTGCGAATAACAGTGTACATATACTTAGGGAATATAGATCCGGGTATGTAATACATGTATGATATCTAGCTAAAAGTAATGAGTGTGTGCACGATAGTAAGGTTCCAACAGAAATGACAATTATAAACGATGCAACCCGTCAAAAACAAGCATATTAGGACCAATTAACCATAATAGAAAATAAGAATCAAGAAGGCAAACGAGTGGGATCTAACTTCACGACCCAGGATTGCTTTTCTTTCAAATTCGGAGCCGCGAGAGCATGCGAGTTCGATGATGTAAAGAGAGTGAACGAGAATGGTTTCTAGAAAGGTTCTAAGTCCTCTAGTATGACTTAGGAAATGAAGGACTTACCCCTAGTAAAAGCTCTTTGTGCGGATCGCTTTCAACGTTGACACCGGTGAGAGTAACTATTCCAACTTCCTCGAGTTCATTCGAGTGGGCATACATATGAAGATAAGGTCTGTAAAGTCTCACCATCAGACTGAATGAGGAAACCAAGCAATTTGAAAGACAAACCTTCTCAGGACAAACCAACGTTTTTCCCAAACATTCTGTCCGGCGTCTGTAAGGATCATGAGGTAGCCTTTCTTCGTTGCCCCGTCACTGTGTGAAAGAAAGTTTTTGCAATTGCGAAAAAAAAGGGTAACTGCGTGCCACTCACCTACGAGGTATAATCTTGGTTTCAGACATCAACTTCAGTCCATCAAGAGACTCGGAATCTGACAACTTTTTATTTGATGATGATGCGTCTTCTTCGGCTGGTTCCTGGCTGAGAACGATCTGCACAAAAGTCAATCCCAGGACTTGCAGACATGCAAACAAGACTTACATCACCAAGGTGCCCGAATCGCTTTTGCCAAAGCTCGACGGACTTCGTCAGGAGATGTTCAGCACGCCAAGCAAGTGCATCAGGCTGAATAGGTCGAGAGGGTAAGGTCGCCAGAATGACGCGTATGGCTTGCACATCAGAAGCCCTCCGCTCCATCGAGATCAGTCTTGAGTAGTCCTCTACTACGGAAATCCCTCGAGGCTTCCATACGCCAAGAGACTCTTCCCCTCTAACATATTTCTCAGCAGTGTCAAGTCGCCAGAGATCCTTGGCAGAGCGCGTAAGAGGCGGAGACAACCGAACGTGAAAGAGGCTACTAGACTTGTTCAGAATCTTCGTCGACCCAATGAAACTGAAGAACTTTGATGGTGGACGAGCGTCTCGCGTCCCAATGGTTATGGCGACATCCATATTAAACTGAACAGGATCGGCACACGTCTCGACAGCGATAGCCCAATTAAGTTGTAATAGTATACGTTGGTTAGCAGCTGTGACTTTGTTCAACAGTATGGAGTCGTGAACACTAGAGTCCCACAGGACTTGCCCAGCAAGAGAGCCGGTCCCATCCGGTTTAAAATCCACCGTCTGTTCTTTGAGCAACGGCAGCGTAACAAGTGCCTTTGAAGTGGACTCATGCACTCGGCCTTTGGCATCCAGCAGTCTGACATTTCCTATACGAACTTTGGTGAATTCTATCCAAGGAAATTGATGGCCAGAGTTAGATGATAGAGTTATAACGATACGCCTTTGAAGACCCTGGTGAAGAGAGAAGCTTCCAGGATCTAAAACTCCTTGAGAGACAACTGGCACAGGAACGTATTGACCATCAGGCCCTAGTTCACATAGTTGAAGCCAGGCAACAACATCATGCGTCTGCTCCACAACGAAGTCATTTTCTGACCGTCGCATAGGCGGTAGACTGGCCGGTCGACTGTCAGGTGACGGAGTGCTAGATTCGGAGGACCTGGGATAGAACTTCTGTTCTCGCATTTCATCCCAGCGTTCCAGGCGTTCTAGATATGTAGGTGTAACTGCCGCAAAGAATTCTATAGGGGCATATCCTTGGCGTAAGTGATTGAGCACCTTGGATGACGCAACGATAGAAAAGCTACGTCTAAATTTCAGCTCCGAAAGGGAAGAAGTATCCAAATCCACCGCCGTTGAGGGAAATACTTCCTCTGCGGCAAGAGTGGGACCGACGAATGACGACAGTCGCACCTGGAGGTGAACACTAGAAAAATCATGATGTGATAAACCCTTGATGGAATCGATAGTGAGGAAGAAGCTGAGTTTGCTGCCCGTGGGCACGGTCCCTGGTACTGGAGAGGCGGACCGAGTTGAGGGTGCGGATCCATTTGCATGCTTCGAAGAAAGCACAACATTGACCAGTTTAATATCCACTCGACATGAACCAATAGCTTCCGCAGTATACCGGCAGAATATTGGCACGGTGGAGATCGAAGATAGTCGACGGGAAAGGGGAGCAAGTGATATTAATGCATTACCAATGAAGGAGTATTCAGGAGGAGGAGAGTCGTAAAATGGTTCATCAGAAGAGAAATGTTGGGTATAGGAGGGCCGGTCGATGTAGGTGGTGAGATTTCTCATCCGCTGTAGCTGTTGTTGCATGCGGTCTAGAGACCATACGTAAACGGCATTGTGCCTCTTGTCTAGTACTTTGATCGCAACAGAGGGTTGAGTCGCAGACTTCAATACTGGATCAGATACGTCCCCGAACTGATCGAGTCCAGCTATTGTGTCCACAGACGAGGCAGGCGCTGCAAGAGAGCCTCCGGAAGATATCGTAAAATTATAGGACACATCCTTGCTCAACTCCTTGCTGAAAAAATTATGAGAAGATTGACAGTGCCGTACAAGAGAAGTCATACCTGATCACGTTTGCTTCTTTCACTACCACTGCGTTGGAAAGGACGACCTCGGCCATAGAGAAAGAACGATGTGCACGCCACTTATCTAGCACCTTTCTAATGAGCCTGAGTTGCCTGGCTGTATATATGACCGGCTCGAAAGCCATATCCTCAAGGTCTGTTTCCCCTCTAGCGCGCGCATCAATGAGACGTTTCATCTGTGCCCGTACCATTCGTAACTGGTGCTCCATATGCTCTTTCTCGACCTTTAAGTCTTCAGCCTCAGGCGAGTTCTCTGATATTGCTTGAAGTCGACTCTCTAGCTGATTTTGAACGTCCTTCAGCGTGCCATCTCCCATTTCAGGGCTATCATGACTGGGAGCAACGTCTACGCTCGTGTCGTCCGTCGTTGCATCGCTAGAGAACGGGCGGCCTGTTTCACTCCAAACATCATCAGCCTGGCTCAAGCTACTCTCTGGCCGATTTTTCCAGGCATGCTCGCGCAGTGACTTTGCCTTTGTGACCTTTTCAAAGAGCTTGTTCAAGTCGTCATCTGGTAGGTTGTCCAAAGTAGGATCCAGGCCTAACCGGGCGAATGCAGCTTCACGCTGGGCAAATGTCCAATCAACATCATCTGCGTCAATAGATGATGCCGGAGAATCCGGACGGGTGGCTGGTGATCCCTCACCAGTGCCACCTTCCAGTTCAGCTGCGGTAAGGCTCAGCTGGAGATTGGATTTCATCGTGGCTCGATCCCGCTGTTTCCGGATCTCCTCCGGATTGTTGAAACGGAAGACATGATTGTCACCTAATTAGTCGCTCAGCGGCAAGATCTCACAAAGATCAAGCAAAGAAGGCATACCGAGAATGATACGAAACCCTGAGCGTAGTTTGTGAGACTAAAGGTACAGGAAAAACACTTAGATAAGATATTGTGTACAGGATAAGAATCTCCTTACCTGACCAGGTGTCATTCTCTTGCCATTTAAAAACTTCAAGAAGCAAACTCAGATGAAAGGGAAGCACCGGTGGTAATTATGACTCACAGTAACGCTATCTGGCAAACAATGAATGAAGACTTTTCCATCCGTGTTCTCAAAATAACAGTGTTCTTCCAAAATGTTGTCGCCACTGAGTCGGATTGCGGCAGGCTTTTCACTGTCCAATCGGCCAACCTAAGAAGACGAGCTTAATAAAACGGTATCACACGCGTCGGAGAGAAGATTGACGGACAATTGTCTTCCCTGGTTTGAGCTGATAGATCAAGCACTCGCTCATGAGCGGATCTATAACATGGTCAGCCGCCGTCGTGATATGAAAATGGCGCGGAAAACACACCTTCGTTCTTCATTTCCATATAGCATATCACGTATCAGTCTACAAAAGAACTCCACAATGTCAAACACGCGAAACGTACCAGATTGACTAGATGAGGAATCTTGAATGAATCTTAGTCAGAACTCAGCCAAAATGAAAGTGGAATGATGACTCACTTTTTTGGGAGTATGAACACCGACCATGTTCTTCTCGACCGAAATGCCTAGCTCCTCCAGTGCCTTCTCACGCTCCTTTTGAACCTCCTGTGTCCTTTGCATCTTCTCTTCCCAAGTTTCATTAAGACTTTGCATCAGCTTCTCGCTCGCTTCCATCTGCTCCTGCAGTTCAGCTTTGGTCACAGTCTTGATCCGCCCATCCTTCGTCTGATAGGTGACTTTCTGCTTCTCCGGAGGTACCTTGGGATCGAAGGTATCTTCACCAGTCGAACCGGCCACCCGAGCTATCGTGGTTCTCTGGCCTCAGTGATATGCGAAGAGGTGAGAAGAAAACTGGTACCTCTGAGCATCTCCAATTCTTCCTTGAGCTCTCGCACAAGCTTCGCATTTGGATCCTCGTTGACCACTGCTTTGTTCTTGATCTTCTTTGCCTGATCGGCATATCGAAGAGTACTCAGCGTCTCCTCATAATCAGCGGGAGATATGGCTGCGATCATAGCCGTTTTCGAGTTGCCACCCAGACTATCTTTCAAAAGCCAGGTTAAGACCTACAGCAGTGCATTCCAATGAAACAAACGGCTGAATATGAATAAGAACGACATACAGAGTCTCGATAGGGCACAAATTCATCAGTCTTTCCCTTCTTTCCTTTCTTGCCGTGATCCCCTGAGCTGGCGGCAGCTAAAGACGATATTACTTTTCCAAGCGTAGTGAGTGACTTGTTGATGTTAGCTCCTTCCTTTAATCTTTGACCAGTAGCACCGGTGGAGTTTGCTCGCTCGGAGCCGGCCAAGTCGACTAGGCTAGTCAAATTTGTCAACAGTGAAGAAGACAGATGGAGGCATTGAAAGGGCGAACCTGATTCGTGACACCTTCTCGGTGTCTAGGTTCGTGTCAACATCGTGTCTCTTCATGGTCAGGAGGAGAGTAAACACAGCATGAGAACGGGATGACCTGTAGATGCAGTCAGTCAGAGGATGAGTCGCATTGGGCAATATTTGGTCGTACGTCTCGTTCATATTGGTGGCAGCCACCGTTCTTGCTTTGTTTCCCTCGTCCATGAGCGTCATCATTTCGTCGTAGCTGCTAACTACGAGCTTGGACAAATCCTCGACGTACGGTCCCAAGCTTGGATGCTCTCGTACTCGTAGGTTGCCCGTATTCTTCGGGTTCAGCAAATCCCGAACTTTCTCATTGTAGATCTGGAGACACACCGTGTCAATAATTATTGACAACAAATTACTAGATCACACACCTCGATATAAGATACTTCTACAGTAAAATTGATGTTTGGGTCAGCAGCTTTCCGTTCGTCTACCCTCGTAAATAGCTCTGAGCAGGTTAATGGAATGATTCCTTTGTCGGGGCCATCTTGAAGAAATAAGTTTGAGAGTTTCGTTCCGCATAAGGGAATGCAGGACTTTACTTACAGCCCATCATACTGGAAACGTAGGTTAGTCAAGATAAGAGCCATTGTTGTTGAACGTGGACTCACCTATACGATTTCCCTGAACCTGCGCCGCACAAGGACGTAAGCCCGTAAAAAGATACTAGATTCGCGTAAAGTTCGTACCAGTTTGCCCATCTTGTGAGGGATGTCAGCAATGAGCATGGGATGTAGAGACTATGAACGTACAAGCCAAAATACACGCATTAAAGCCCGCGAATCCGTGATCTAGTAGCTCCTTCCCCAAATCATCGTACAACGTTTGCTGAGAGCAATATCCTGGTTCATCTCTTGGCCCCGCAGACCAGTAACTCTTGTCAAAGCTAAAGGCCATCGTCTTCCTCTCAGTCGCGCGCTTTGTGTCCTGCTGAGAGCCGGCTTCTGGGGGATCAAGGAAGGTTTGGTTCCCCTGCATTCGAATGAGTGGCTTTGCGCCGCGCGCGAGCTCTAATCATCGATTGTAACGAGGAGATGAAAATTGGGTTAAAGACGTATGATCAACACGGTTTACACAGACCTAGCACACAAAAGTTCACGCACCACGAGAATTGAGGGGCCTACATCGGACGACAACCTTGATGTTTCCGTCGCCAGCTTCGGCCATGTCTAAAAAGCTTTGGAAGCAAGATTATGAGTAATTAGATAGTTGAGCCCCAGACTGAATACACGGAAAAAGATAAAAAAATAAAGATCTTGAGGGTGAAGGGCAAAAATGCAACCTGCAGGGCGCGTGCTTAGCAGCTTGACGACAGTGTGGCTATGTTGAGCGCTAATATCATGTGTAACTTGTTTTTCGACCACTCGGTTCGGCAGCTGTTGGTCTCTGGACGAGGCGAAAAATCAACAGAAACCAGGAAGAATCTGTCGTCCTATTTGAAGGGATTCGTATGAAGGAATCTATACTTCAATTTTGCCGATCTCACTAGACTGCTGAGGTATGTACAGTTATCACTTTCGCCTATACTATGTCTCATTGAAATACGGTGCTTGCTCGATTCAGGAATGTCTGGGGCTGAACATTAACGTTAAGGCTCTACTTACTATCGTCAGCTTCGTTCAATGAACGGCCCCTCAGCTTTATGGCGAGCCTTGGAAGTGTGTTGTACTCGCCCTTGCCACATGATATATTCCTGATCTGTGTTGGCCCCATCTTGTGAATTAAATTGCTTGTGCGCAACTTTTTAACCTCCAACAACAAGATATACGATCAGAGGCGCTAAGACTCGTGCAATTCACCGAAAAATGTGGAGGACATTCATCTTTTCATGGATAAGGATCTGGTGGCATTTACATAGTTACTCGATCTACAGTTTGCGAACAAGATCCTGATATCTCAGTTGCTCAACGTTCAACCCTTGAGCTGAGGGCCGGTACTTACCTAATACTTGTCTTTAAACTTTCACTAAGTTCTTTCTGACTCAAGCACTCAACCATACCAACGAACTGTTGTCGTCTCCCAGTTCGACCGCTTTTCTGTAAGCCCTTTAGTTTTTTACGTCTGGGCCTTTTACCTTGAAACCTCATCAGATGGATCAAGTCTCAGAAGAAGATTGGAGTGAAGAATACAGTGACGATGAAGGGCAAGTCGACTCTTTTTCATGTCGATCTTTACTCAATATTTTCGATGCAGGTCAGAGTATAGTTATGAAGAATTGCGTGTCCCAGGGAGTTATAAAGCTACCCGGGTCATGGCCTCTTCTTCTCAAGCTAGCAGCAATACTAGTACCGCACATTTATCAACTCCACCGGTCCCGAAAACGCGAAATAAGCCAGAATGTCTGAACATTCTGAAGCAATATTGCCCCAAATGGGGTATATTCGAAGGCATCAGGGAACTGATACAAAACTGGAGGGACGGGCTCATAAAAAATGGGCTCACCTTCAGTGATGTCGTTTTAGTGGAAGATACATCTAATAAACAAGGCCGGGTGACCATCTCGGCGTGGCCAAAATCCATTGAAGGCCGCAAGAGAAAGGTTGACAACACCCTCGGTCGCCTCATTTTTACTCCTAAGCAAGCAGATGCTGAATCCGACACAGGAGGCAAGCTGGAATTGATCAATAACGGCGTCTCATTATCACGGAAGACTCTGAGTATGGGCTACTCTGACAAAAGGAATCAAAACGGTAAATTCATCAGTGGACACGGGGAGGGGATGAAGGTTGGTAAGTAGTAATAAAATTTTCATTTGACCTTCAAAGCTTCACCACCTATCGATTTTGATAATAGGAATCAATGCCGTTATGCGGGAAAACCGTCAGGTGCAGTATATAACCAACGCAGAAAAGTGGAATTTCGTCTATGATGTGAATAACAAATTATGGGTCAAATTCACCAAAAACAAGACCAAAAGCGCGGAGAAGAACACTAAGGTGTTGATTTCTGGCGTCACTCTGTCTGATATCTCGCTTGAAAAATTCCTCTTCGTTCGAAAACCGAGTGGCTGCATACTCCCATCCCAGGCTTCTGAAGAGTGCTCGTGCGACGCGTATATATTGCTGGATGGCCCATTCCAGCGCTCGATTTTCATTGGTGGCATTTTCATCCGCAAAGATCACACTGCAAACGGATTCTGCTATGGGTACAGTCTATCAGCAGGTGTACCAATTAATAGGGACCGTACCCTGGTGGATAATGAAGACACCCTTACCCTCCAAACTTTTGCTGTATGGAAGACGGCGTTCGAATCATCCGAATCTTCGAAAGCTCTTCAAGTCTATCTGGCGCTCTTTGACACCCACAAGCTCTGCACAGACATTCGTTATGTGGACAGAGATCTCCGTGACCATCCTGCGGTCGCAAAGCTTCTGTTCACAGAGCTCAAATCAATGCATGGAGCAGAGTGTTGGTTTTATGATGCAGACAGCAATGAAGCAGCGGAGACGGAACAAATCATCCGTCGCTCGCTAAGAAAGGTCCCCAAATGCATTCCCTCTGTCATATGGCATGTTCTACTGGACTTGAACTATGTTATCTCTGTGCACGAGGCTAGGTGTCAAGCTTTCACCGGATCCACCACTTCAAGGCTGACAAATACAGAAAATCCTAGTCCCTTTGTACAACACACGCTGCATCTAATGAAATGTCTTCTGGATATACATCCACAAACTCGCCAGGTGTCCTATGAATTCAAAACATCTACAAAGGGTATTGGCATCGATATCGTGAAGGCCAAGGCAAAGACAGCTGATGCCGACTCATTCCCGGGCCCACTGTTCTATCTAAACGACAGAATACTTTCCATCATTAAAGTCCATTCTGACAACGATGCCTGTGCAGCCTTCGCATATGCCACCGTTCACTCAAATGCAGACGAGCTAGACTCAGCTGTCTGTGATTGTGCTGCACACAAGATTGCTGCACTCATTGATGACGAGGTTCTTGTCAATGAAAAGCCGTGGTTGAAACAGGCCTTGACTGCGCAGCGCTACAAGCTTGCTGCCCTATTGCCTCGAAATATCACTTCCGAAACTGTCAATGGTGAAGTCGTGCTCAGATGGGAGGTGAGGGAAACAAGTCAGGAGTCTTTTCTAGCCAGGATCTGTGAAATTTCCAATGGCGAACTTCCCCCACCACTGCTAGCAACTACAGGGTTTGATTTTGGTGCTGCTTATGACACGGACACGGACACGGACACGGACACGGACACGGACACGGACACGGACACCAATTCTGAAGCCGATGGCGATGACGACGGTGCCAATTCTAATTGTGTGCCAACGGGCTTGAAAATTGTAAGCCGTCAAATCATTTCATCCCTAGTAATGTGTTTACTGATCAGGTTTTCCCTAACTTTGCCGTGAATTTGCAGGAGGAAGTTGAGAGCAAAGTTGACGCACAGTCTGGTGATTGTAACACAGAAGCTGATGCTGACAATCCCGGTAAGTGGTTGAACAATAACGGAAAAAATGATGTTCCTTACAATTTCAAACACCACGCTCTTGTTTTAAGCAGCGGTGAAAATCGTCCAAGTGACCGGTGGTGGCAGAACTCTCAACTTTAGTGACTTCAAGCCCGGTACCCAATACATTGTTCAGATACGAGCTGATGGCTTGAGCGGATCCACTCACACGGCAACACTGCTGTATTCGACGCCATTTCTCTTCACGACGCCGATTGTGGCTCCAAAAAATGTAACTGTTACCGTCTGGCCGAGCAGCAAAACTTATGTGGATTGGGATCCTTCCAAAGGAGCTGATGGGTACTTAGTTGTCTTCACCGATGAAAATGACAACGAGGTTGGTGTGTGCAACGTAGCTGGATCTGAAGACCGCCTTGGCTCATCAGCAAAACCTGGGTGGGCTGTGGGGCTCTAGACAGTTCTATACAGGTCCCCACAGGGCTACAGTACTCACAGAACACCTATAAGCTTCACAGAGCTGGAGAGAAGCATATGGATACTGTAGGGTACTGTACAGATCTATATAGACATAAGTTGTGCCTGTGGAGTCCTGTACAAACACACACATCATCTATACAGTTCTGTACAGACACAAGCACCATCTATACAAAATTGTACAGAATTATATAGATTAGTGGTCACTTGCACGAGAGGCTAGTACCTACTACATATTAAAAGAAATTCATAC
>RCHF01000510.1:0-27937 GCA_003987895.1 Neonothopanus nambi | reverse complement strand
TCATGTTTGGCCGTTCATGTTTGGCCGTTCATGTTTGGCCGTTCATGTTTGGCCGTTCATGTTTGGCCGTTCATGTTTGGCCGTTCATGTTTGGCCGTTCATGTTTGGCCGTTCATGTTTGGCCGTTCATGTTTGGCCGTTCATGTTTGGCYGTTCATGTTTGGCCGTTCATGTTTGGCCGTTCATGTTTGGCCATTCATGTTTGGCCGTTCATGTTTGGCTGTTCATGTTTGGCCGTTCATGTTTGGCCGTTCATGTTTGGCCATTCATGTTTGGCTGTTCATGTTTGGCCGTTCATGTTAGGCAAATGTCACCACTGCCGGCATACTACGGGACTCCACAGGACTTCCCGAAACTGCTCTAGGAGGTAACAGGACCTTACAAATCTGAGTGCTCACCTGTTAATATCCAAAGGAGACAATTATACAATGACAATCTCCACATGGAAGTCGGCTTCAGCATGGACTAGTAGTAGGGATGTGGATATACTACTAACTTAGCGATGCCAACTGCTGAATATGAGCAGCCTGATAGGAAAAGAAAGCTACAAGTTTGTTTGGATTTATGCTACGAGATTAAACGTCAGAAGTAAAGAACGTTATCCTCACAGGAACCCGGAACCTCTGCGAACCTCTTAAAGAGCGCTTTGCCAAAAGCATCCTGGGGCTTCTTGACCTATCCGTTTACGAACGATTTGTCCAATTTCACAATTTCGTGCATCATGTCGCCGGTGAGAGCGGATATCACTGTGTGGGACTGCCAAGGATTGAATACGACTTAGGACTCCGCTTGCCATGCCAGTTCCAGAGAGATTACGAATCCTAACGAAGTGGATTCGTTGTATTTGGTGTTTCTGTTGAGGGGTTTGACAGCTATTTCACTACTATATATGGTGATAACCTTATTTTTGCTTCTGACCTAGGCCATTCTAGACTCCTTCCTTATGTGTACGTCCTCTGCAGCGCGTATGTGTCACGTGCCCCTTCTCAGGCCAAACAATGCCCTGCCCAGTCCCCACCACATGAAATTACAAGTTCTTTACGTCGTCTTACTCTTAACTGCCTTGCATACATATCTCTAACTATGCGCTTTCCTGACCTTCTCTTCTCCCCCCATCTTCGCTCTTTCTCATGTCTCCCATCCGCTCCAACTACAGCTCTACTCTCTTGAAGTCTTTTCTCGCTATGGTTGTGTCTTTCACAGCCGAAGTTGTCCAGGTAAAGTTCGTTCTTTCCTCTCTCCTCGCTTTTGCTCCTTACCACTTCTCGACGAAGGTCATCGACAACACTCTGATACTGAAATTAGCTGATGGCGGCGAAATTATCGTTACTGGGTTCGACGACAAGGTATGTGTTAAAAATAGTTATCTTCCCGTTGGGCTTGTCTACTGACTCTGTTTGTAGGACTCCACACCGTTTACTACTTACGTTGAAGTTACCGGTGAAGTCGTTGCTCCTGATTTTGTTGCCTCACGGCGTATTGTTAACTTGGGCTCTGAATTGTGTGAGTGATTGCTTGCTTGCCTGTGAGTGACGCTGATTTTCCGTGTTCCCAGTGCAGGACTCTATGGATGGCTCTGTGAAGCTCGTTCGACATCTATCCCTTAACGAACAAATTCTCGCTGAGTTGGGTCATGATTTCGGAAGTCTGTAGTTGGATTGGGGTGGACGTGGTGTTGCTGTCTCGTTCCCTTGTATATCTCTTATGTAGCCTCAATTAAACGCATATCTTTTCCGTCCCTTTTCGTGCAAGATGTCTACTTCCTTTATTCGCCTGATACTTTTGAACAAATTGGAACTGGTACAAACATCACCGAAACACACATGTACACAAAGACGTGTGATAGTAACGCCGCTTCTCTATCTCAGCACTGTCGTCCTGATTGTCCTTGCGTGGGGCTGCACCAAGTGAGGGCAAGCGTATCTGTGTAAAAATCAGCCTTTTTGTCCCCCTGTGCCGCGTGCGTTCTCTTCACTTACTTTTTGAAATAACTGTACAAATTTTTCATGTCATCTATGGTGCAATTTAGCGGCTCCCCCTCCGAGCTTCTGACTGCAATCAATGGGACGCGCCAGAACACTTCTCGTGAACAGGTTTGTGATCTGCATCGGGTAGAGGGGAAAGGACCCCATTCGAAACTGAATAGCATGTACGTTCGTTGGTCGACTTTCCTCTCGCGTGGCTCCGCCGGCGCGATATTATACAAGCTGAATTTGCGTGGCGGGATCTCTACGCTGTGTTCGGGCCAAGTGATCTGTTCGATTGACCGTATCGTGGTGGTCGAATGCTGGGGTTTCAACGCCGAGTTTTCGATTGCATCTGCGATGTTGTCCCACTCGTCCTCGTTGTCTCTTCCAACGAATATTGGCATCTTGAATGCCTTGGGATGGCTCGGGAAGAATATAAGCACTGTTTTGACGTGTTCGCCTGGCTGTCCGTCGTGTCGTGAGTCTTTGCTACATTTTCTGACTCCATGCTCAACTCACCTCTAGTCGTATGTGTCTCAAGTTATCCAGATGTCTGCTCATGACCCTGTTGACGAGGTCCGAACGTTCCTCTGGACAGAGCGTTTCCAATTCGCTTTCTCGAATGGTCAACACTACGCTCCCTTTTAGCAATATGCGTGGTTATTTAGCTGTCTCTCACCTGAGTAGCGTGGTTGCCAGTGAGTGCACGCCTTCCTAGGTTTATCTTTTGAGTCTGCCATTCACTCAGAATTAGGGTTGAACACCACGTACTCTCGGATTATGCAGACGATTTCCTCTCCGTCCTCTAGTGTTGCTTCCGTTGGATTCCCCTCCTCGTCCATTATCACTGTAATGATTTCTCCCCTCCAGTATCGTGTCCATTCGTCTCTGAGGCACCCTGGCCCACAGTCCCTCAGCGTAACGCTGTTTTCGGTCCCATACATTCTTGCTAGTCGGATGCTGCCGTCCCGGGCAACAAACTGTTCGGTTACTCTACTAAGCATTGGGAGCGGTGTGTACGGATTATCCTTAACAGATGTGTCAATGTTGCTGAACGTGCTCTCGTTGTTCTTCCAGGGTATATATATGAGGAAAGGTGTTCGAACATGGGTTCCCATGAAAACAACCTTCAGAATGGGGTACTTTTCGGGATCCTGTTTGTATTCGTATGGCTTGACATGTGCGGTTGCTAATGGTATTGTGCCGCTTACCTCTATGTTCTGTTTTTTAACTCCCTTGCAGATCATTGACAAGCGCTGCCGCGTCAAGGGTGGTGGTGCCATCCTTGTTCACTTGTACGATGTGCTCGACCGTTGTGAGCGTCGTAGAGGGTTGGGATTGCTTATTGTGCTGTTTACGACGTTCTCGACCCATTGATGTTGTGCTTCTCCGATGTCTGCCTGAACGCCGCTTCCTGTCGACAGAGAAGCCGTTTTTCTTTTTTCCTCGGTGCTTGCCCGTTGCTCGGTATAGGCTGCGGGTTCTTTTCTTTACTGGTCGAAGTCGTTTAAGTTGTTTTAATACGAAGGTCAATACATTATTAATTTGTGGTTTTTTTTCTACGGAAGCTATTTACGTTTAGGTGTCAATAGCGCTACAGCTCGTTCCCTGCCATCGATTCGTCGTCTCCCTCTCCGTTCTGTTGATACTGTCTAGCTCGACCCTCGTTGATGTTTAAGCGGCTGAACTTCCTTTGCGTGAAGTTCATCTCATTGTCTTCGAAACACACCGGTCGTTTCACTGTCGTCTTGCGCCGTCCTTCGTTCGCCTCTTCCTTCTTTCTTTTCTTGAGGGCTTTCTATATCAAGTTACTTTGCCTAAGTTCGCGTATCCTGCATTTAATATTATCTTTCTTACCTGAGTGAAAGTTCCGTCCACCAACGTGACGCTCCGCAGCTGCAGCAATATCTTCATCTCTCCTCCTTTCACGGGCACTGCTATCATTGAGAATCCCACTTCCACGATGTCGCCAATCGCAAATCGTTGTGGGTTGGTCGAGACTGTGCTAAAGGTTCACACTCGGAGTCAGTTGTCTGTAGGTACTTGTACTATGTGAATCACACTCACCTCGGGTTCCCTTCAATGGTCTTCACCTCCCTATACACGACTTTGTTGTCGTCGATATATTTATATTGTGTATTTGTTTCGTTCACCCTTGCAATCGCGCCTTCAGGGTCAATGAGGGGGTTTACTTGCGCTGGTGGTGCGTCGGGTGCATCTCTGCGCGACGTGAAGTACCGGTTACTGAATTCAAGAGTGTCGTGACCAGCGTATTGCGGTAAATGATAGGTGGCTGCATTTCCTAACTGCCGTGAGAAAAGCGCGTACATTTCCAACACACCGTCTATGTCGTCCTGAAAGTCTTCGCTGCCTAGGCCACTCAACACTACCGCTTGCTTGAAATACTTCAAGTCCTTTCCGTTGGTGCTACATGTCCGAAGGTCAGTTTGCATGAGTATTTGCATGGGCAGGCCAACTTACACGTATCTCAGTTTCAGTGGCGGCAAGTCCATTTTCTCGATTACCCCGACAGTGAACAGCATTACCTCTTCTTCTGCTGCGTGGTTCTTCCCGTCAGTACCCCATATCAGTCTCCAGCACGTCGGCTCCTTGAAACCCATAACTTCAACCTCGCTCTCCCAATTGCTCTCCTGCACACGCTGGTTAGTTGGTTCGTGCTCCAGTTGCTGGTAGTCAGTACTCACCTTCCCTAGCGCGCTTACTTGCAGCTTTTGATCATCCGTGATCCTTGCGTCGCGTATCGCCTTCAAGGCGCTCCCTATTGTGAATGTTTTCTTCCTGTTGTCATGCAGCGTATTAACCTACGACTCACCAGCTTCTTTTTCGTCGTAAAACTGGTCCATTCAGCCTATAAAGACATGGTTTCGACAGTGGATAGAAAGATATCACTAGGCTTGTGTACCGCTTCTTTATACTTCAATCTGTTCTTCGCCATGGTATGCCTTCTATTTCTTTTTCTGTTTCAAACTGCTCTGATTCGCACATCTGTCCTTTCTCTACAGCTGCATCTTTGATGTAATAATTCGATATACGTCTCAATTGGTAGCTTTGTATTTGTTGGTGACAGGTGCTGGGTTATTGAGAGTCTCCTCTACGATTCACCGGTTGTCACCGGTGGGTCTAGGTATAGTGTTGTTATTACTATTCGCTCTTCTCTGCAATTCATCTGGACTTATTCTTTTTCGCCCCTCCCTTCACGTGCTTTTCCTCTACCTGTTCTGCCTTGCAACGCCGTGACAGCTGTTTCCTTTTTACGTTTGCTATTTCCTTGGTACTTCTGAGTGTGGTTTTATAATCTAGTCGCGACTTTTTCCTCTGTTATCTTCTCTCCGCCCTTGTTTTTACTTCACCACCATGAGTACCTCTGAGTCCACTCCGGTGAGACGCTCCTCTCGCAAGCCCGTTCCTTCGAAACGCCTCATTCAGGCTCTCGATACGGATAACTCGTACGTCTTTCTTTCTGTCAAGTCTCTTTGCCTCATCTTTATGTTGAGCAGCTCGCTTTCTTTACCCGCTACTCCTGAGCCATCTGTGTCGTGAGTGTGCTGACATGTATGTCTATTATTATTCTCTTATTTCTTTTTTTCGGTTCCTAGCCCTGCCGTGTCTTGTGCATCAACTCTCGTGCCACCCCCTCCTGTTGAACCTGCTGCTACAGTCCTCAGTGCTGATCCCGAGATTGCTGTTCCCTCGTTCACTGAGATCTCGTCTGTATCGGATCGCCGGTTAGTCTTTTGTCTATTTTTCGTTCATTTCTTCTCATTCTACTCTTCTTTTCCTAGTGAATGCGTTCCTGTTGATGAAGCCGCTAACAGCCCGTTCGCTACACCACTTGGTCCTCCTTTTGAATTCAAGCCTGCTGCTTCCGTTAAGCGTCACGCCTCAGCCGGTAGGAGTCCCCCTGAAGCTTCTGCGACCTCTCCGAAAAAGTCTCGTGTCCACAGCCCAGGAACGGAGGACCAGCAGTCTGTGTTTCTCATTTCTTGATCCTTATTTCACCTCTTCTGACCTTACATTTACTCTTTTTTTTTAAAAACAAATTTAGAACTTTGCCTGTTGCCGTATCTTCGGCTCCTCCGTCTCCCTCTCCTGCGCGTCCTTCTCCTGCGGTGCTGGAGTACACACCCAAGTCATTTCCTGTTGTCCTGCCTCCTACTGAGAGTGATGGTGCAGTCTCTGCGTACGTCTCGAGTCCCCGAAATCACGTGCATGCCTTCGTTGACTTCTGCTTTTTACAGTGCTGCTGATGCTGAAGGTCTTAAGCTCCTTTCTGAAGTCGCGTCGTCTGAGGATAGTGTTAACGTGCAGCCTGGGTGAGTGTTGTGTTCGCATGCCTGATCTTTCTTTAAATTTTCCCCCTATATAGCAATAGTGCTGATGACGATGACGAACTGTACTTCAAATATTTCGATGACTGCTCCTTTCTTCCCGACGTTACTGGCATTCCGGGTTTAGAGTATGTGTCTTCCTCTGTGTGCCCAGGTGTCTGCTGATGTTTCTCCTCCATCTAGCAATTCTTCCCCTCTTGCATCTGGCAATCTACCTGCTTCGCCTTTGAATACCCCGACTATTGGTGATGTCTCTGTTGACACCGTTGCTTGTTCCAAGCCTTCTGCTGGAAGCCCTGCTGCCTCTAACGTCTCCACGCCTGCTGTACAGTCTTCGAAGCCAGGGGTTACTGCTGCTTCCGTGCCACCTTCAAAAGCTGTGGCGCCTCCCTCGATAGCCGTGGCGCCTCCCTCAATGGCCGTGGCGCCTCCCTCGATGGCAGTGGCACCTCCCTCAACGGCCGTGTCGCCTCCTTCGATAGCTGTCTCGCCTCCTTCGATAGCCGTGTCGCCTCCTTCAATAGCCGTGTCGCCTCCTTCAATAGCTGTCTCGCCTTCTTCGATAGCCGTGTCGCCTCCTTCAATAGCCGCGTCGCCTCCTTCAGCCCGCGGACGTGAAGCTCGTCTCGCACAGATCATGCAGGCTTTGAAAGAAAGCCCTACTCAGGGTCGCATTCAGTTAGTCTCCCTCTCAATTCACCCCACTCTCAAGTCTGTTCATTTACTCTCTTCTGCTTTAGGTCGCCTCCTTCCACACCCTCTGTGTCCTCGAGAGTGGGTGCATCGTCTGTGCAATCTACACCCAAACCGTATGCTGGACGTGGTTCTGCTCCACCTCTTTTCGATTGTTCCCTCGTCGAAGATGGCTGTTTGTCTCCCCGTCTCATGGACCCTCTCCTGCGAAGTACTTATACTGAAGTCCTTAATTTGCCGTAAGTATTTTCTTCACGGTGTTTGCAGTGTCTCATATTCCTTGTAGCCGTGTTTCTGTGGTCCCAATACACGAGTTCGATCCCCCTTGTCTTGGAGAGTACTGTTCGTACAGTATGGTATACAAGGGTCTCACTTCAGATGGTAAAAGGTAAACCTTTTTCTGCGCTGTATTGTTTTTGTCTCGATAATAATAATAAATGATACAGGTGTATCCACCGCGGGATCACGTTCGTAGAGTGTGGTGTCTTTATCAATCCTTCTCGTGCACACCCTGCTGGTGTCCGAGTCATGTCACGTCCCACTGATCGCGTTCGCCACACTTACCATGATCGTCGTGATTATCTCGGGTTGTCAGCGGTGTTTATGACTCTTGTCTTGGCTGTTGACTGCAAAGTCGTTGAACCCGAGCAGATTACCCTTCCATCTGGTGAGCCAGGTCTCGTTCGTAGATTCCGTGGAAGGCCTTTCAAGCAAGAGGCGGAGCGGTTGTACACTTATCTGGGAAAGGTTCACGGTTTCGAAGAGGCCGCTTGTCCTGTTGCAGATGATGTGATGGCTTTTAGCTCTCGTTCCTCTCCTGTGGGTGCACCCTCTTTGCCTCGTCCTTCTGCTGCTGTCTGTGAGTGTGTCTCGTCTACCTGTTTCTCTTGACCCATCTCTAATCTTTCCCTTTCCGTTGACTCTCTTCAGCTTCACCCACCAAAAAGAAGTGGTCAGATTCTCCGGCTAAGTCTGCTGTTTGGTCGGCATATCCTGCTTCTCCCTCCTTTAACTCGAGCAGTTCGTCTTTTCTTCATTCTTTCCCTGCTCTCGTTACTCATTCGTTTGCATGTCCTATAGTCCCTATCTACGACGGCCGGCGGAAGGGTGTGCAGTCGCCATTCTCTTTCGATTCTTACACTTTCCAAGCCTTGGCAACTCGCTCCCTTCCTGTATATGAAGCTGGCGCAAAAGACCTTCCTCCTGACTGCCTCGTCTGTGTTGGGTACAGTGTTCAGAGCTTTAATCCTGTGGTCCCGCACTTTCTTGGTAAATCAGTTGAACTAGGGTTCAACTTACAGTTTCTAATTCTGCTCGATATGCCTTGAAGTTATGCTTGCGGCTTCACGTTACTGTTGCTTTTTGTTATGCTTGGTACTCTTTGTCTTGTATGCCGACAGTAAATATAGCCAAATATAAAGTTCCTGTGCTCCCCGCTTTTCGATGTCGCCATCAACTACACTCGCGCTCTTCGTCATTCTGCGAGGATTTGAACAATGCTCGTTAACTAAATCTCGCCGATAACGTGCTTCGTCGCATGCTGTCTACTTCCGCTCTGCTCTTCGCTCAATCAACGTGTCTGCTGCTCTCGTTCTTACCTGTTGACTAAATGCCGCGGACGTGGTCTGTCACACTCCGTCTACTTCCGCTTTTCTCTCCGTCCTGGTCCTGCCCTTCGCCCTATCAACGTCTTCTCGAAAATCTGCTGCTATCTTTTTTTGTGGATCTGGGGTCATACTTCCTGTCTCCTTGTGAGTTTGTGCTTCGGTCTGGTATACATCTTTTCTGAGCCCTCCCTGCGCGTGCTCCTAGGCTCTGCACTCGTTTTTTTTCTCACTGGACATATGCTGCCGAGGGCCTAAGTTTTTACGTGAAGCTAAGACCTTACGACGTCGTGCTCGTTGCTGTTCCTTCTACCCTCTTCTGTTACGTTGTGGTCGGATCTGTCGTACTGTGGTGCTACATAAAACGGCGTCTCCACGTTTGTGGTTTTCTTGTTCCTTTCTCGAGGATGGAGTCTCAAGTCGTCGAACATGGCCCCAGCTATCGTGTCAATTCCTCTATGCTTCCCAGATTTGTTGGGTGCAATGTACGCCTTAAGTGCAGAGTTGTGCAGGTGTGTATTTTCATTTTCGGCTGTCATTCAGTTAATTTACCGACTGTCAAGATAACCAAGGCCGCCATTGAAGTTGAAGCTGCTGACGGTGGTACTGTCTCTGTCACTTATGATGATGTATGCAATAGGTCCTTGGTGCCTTTCTTGTGTTGTGCCACTGATCACACGTTCGCAGGATCACAATGTCACTGACCCGTATATCGAGGTCATTGGCAAAGTCGTGGATTCCGGCATTGTTCACATGGAAAACGTTATCAATTTAGGCTCGAGTCTCTGTAAGTTGATTCTTCGTGCACGTCTCTTTTTCTAGACACTGAATGTTTGCAGCTCTTGCCCTCGTTAACGCCACTATTCTCTGCATGCACGATCCTCGATTCTCCGACATCTTCTATTGATTGCTGTTATACGTACTTATGCTGTGTACAACACATAAATGTCACCTCGGTTCTTAATGCTTCGCTTTACTCGTTTGCCTCTGCCGAATATTACCGTTTTAAGTAATTGCGTTTTCGAGCGTTCCGTTTCGTCTCGTCTGTACTTCTCCATCGACTCCAGGTGCTGCGACTGCTCTCTCCAGTTCTATCTCTTCTCTGATGAGAGTTCTCTGGCCTGTTTTTTTGCCCTCGGCGGTGTGGTTTCTGCTTCTGTGTGTTTCGTCGATATCGTTCTCGTTATCGGAACCAAAATGTTCTCGCTCCTGGTCCTTAACCTTGCATTTGAGTAGGTGTTGCGCTCTTATGGTGTGCCTGCTGTTCTTCGTACTCATATCTTTTCCGTCTTCTCAGGTGCACCCTGTACTCCGTGTTTGGTTGCTGTGCCCTCGTTATCAGTTTCAGTGTCAGTCTATGCAAGCGGCTGTAGTAACGGTGTGTTTCTTTCTCTGGGACTATCCTACAGTTTTACTCATCTCTGTTCCAGCTGACCCTTGTATATTTAACCATTCACTTTTGCTTGCGTCTGCCGACGTGTGTCCCCATCTGCTAGATCGCTCTAGTGACCGCACACGACACTTGTGTGTTGTTGTTGATGTTGATTGGTCGTTGCCATTCGATGTTGTTAATGGGCTCAGACTTGTGTATGCCTACCTGTATTGAAGCTTCTCTCGTGGTAACAGCGTGCAGTTGCTTGTGAATCTGGCTATGTTACATTGTCAACGTAACCAACTGCCGTCTGTTGAATTTAGTGTCCTTTACCGCAATCACATACTTTCACCCAATTATGGTGATACTTTCCTTGTTGCGCGTTATCGTTTTTGCATCTCTGCCTTAGGTTCTCGAGTTCATAAGCAACTCCGTCTCGACTGGGAAGAAGTTTTGCTCAGCGCTCTACCCGTGTCCCACGTCCGAGTCAGAGACTCTTCTGCTTGTGATGTGCCTTCGTTTTCAACTCGTCTTTCAGAGCAGGTTGGAGGTGGCCGATCAAGGAGCAAGGTGATTTTTCGCATCAAGGTCGACTCCCCCTTGGTTCCATCTTCACCTCTCAACAGCACGAGTGTGCTTTCGTTCACAATGTCGGCTGGTGGTGGTAAGCGAGGACCCAAAGCTGGTTCGAACAAAAAGGAACCTGTCGCCACTGTCTCGCAATCTCTACATAATGTCCTCTATGACTCACCACCCTCGAATGCCACTGTCGAGGGATCTGCTACTGATAGCGCAAAACAGGAATTGCAGACAAGCCCTACTGATGAGGCGCTGCCTGCGAAGAAAGCTGTTCCCTTCCCGCCTCCGCCCTTGTCACGAGAACTAGAAGAGAAGATTATAAGAAACTGGTGTACAGACTTGCACCCCTCTAATATTGAAGAGAGTGGATGTGCTGTTTGTGGCCGCTTGCACCCAGTCAATCAATTGTCTGACCTTCGGCATGTAAAGAACATGCTCCCTGTTCTAGATAAGCATGGGATAACTAGAGCTCCTCGAACTTCGTCGAAACAGCGTGTACGTGAGCTCCAGGGTCCCGTTATAGATCCTTCTTGTAAGCACATATGTAACACCTGTCGTGCTGCCGTCCGTAAAGGCTCTGTACCTCGTTGCTCTCTTGTGAACGGTTTGTGGATTGGTCAAATTCCACCTCAGCTTGCATGCTTACGTTACTTTGAACGATTGCTTGTTGCGCGGGTCCATCATTCACGCAACTTTGTTAAAATTATGAATGGGCAGCGCAAAATGGTAGCAAATGTTGTGTGTTACGCCACCCCTATTCAAAAAATATACAACATCTTACCACCTCCCAGAGCTGATATGGACGATGTCATTGCTATAGTGTTCAGCGGACCTATTAAGCCAACTGAAAAAGAATATAAGCGAACACCTTTGCTTGTCCGCCACAGAGAAGTATCAGACGCTCTTCATTGGCTCCTTCTTAACAGCGCTGAATACGAGGACGTTACATTTTCAAAGGAAAATTTGTCAGAATATCCTGAAGATGTACCACCCGTGTGTGTAGAATATTTGAAAAGTGAGGCTACGAAAGTCCCAGAAGGGGTTAGCGTGTTTGACGATGGTGAAGAGGACGGAACTGATGAGGGTATTTGTCCTCTCACCGTACATGGCTTGGTAGGTAGGGATCTGGAGGCAATGGATGTCCCAACACTAAAAACCCGTGCTATGGCTCATCTAGAGACAGGTGGAGCATTTCTCAGAGTGTCACATAATTCTCAGCCAGAGTCGCTTTGGGACAACCCTGGAATGTACCCTCGTATGTTTCCATGGCTGTTCCCTTATGGCCTAGGTAGCATCGGAACGTCGTCGCGCAAGTCGTTCCACAGTCACATTAGATATCTGCTTCAGTATCACGATAAACGATTTCAGACAGACCCTACTTTTATGCTGGTGGCGTTTAGTCACCTTCAAGTCAAAGAAACTACCACTCAAGGATGGCTTCTCACTGAAAAAAGATCCTTCAGCCAGATCACAGAGCATTTTACAAATCTCGACGTTGGCACTTTGAAGGATTTGTCGACGCGTATGGCCAACGGCGAATATGTTCGACCTTCTACTGATGCTGAAAAGGCTTGCTTCGATGTAATGAAGGATTTGGATCACGTAGCGGGAAAGGTTCGAGGATCGATGACGAGTAAGAAATTCATGAGAAATGAAATCTGGTCGTTGATTTCTTTTCTAGGTGCACCCACCTGGTACATTACACTAGCGCTTGCAGATACCAGTAGTCCTATCTGTATGTACTATGCTGGTTCGAATGAGCCGTTTACACTGGACCTCCCTGATTGGAATGAACGACGGAAGCTTCTTGCACATAACCCCGTTGCAGGGAGTACATTCTTCCATTTTATGGTCCGTATGTTCATCAAGCACATTCTCGGTGTCGATTCTGACCTTCCTGGTATATTTGGTGAGACCGCTGCATATTATGGCACAGTGGAGCAGCAGGGTCGACTTACACTACACTTACACTTGCTCTTGTGGATACTTTGTGCCCTTTCGCCCCAAGAGATCCGCGACCGTTTACTTGATCCTACATCAGAGTTCCGCAAGAATTTGTTTGCATACCTGGAAAGCATAAGGGTAGGTGAGTTTATCAATGCAACTAAAGAGGAAGTATATCAGGCGGTTGATAAAGCTTCTGCTCACGACGATTACAGGAATCCTGTTGAAACTCTCCCGCTCCCGCCCCCTGTGCCATGCTCTTGTGAAATTCCCCTTTGCCCAATGTGTGAAGAATACCGACAATGGCGCGACCAATACACCTTTACAGTCAATGATATCTTGTCGAAGTCCAATGTACATGACTGCACGTGAGGTCTCAACTCTGACGGTACAGCAAACAAAAAGAAGTGGGCTACCTCTTGCTTGAACAACCCCTGGAAAAAGTGTAAAGCACGCTTCCCCCGTCCTACGTTCCTTCAATCTGCAGTGGACGAAGACAGCGGTGGTGTAAATCTTAAGAAATTAGAACCTTGGATCAATGATATCGCACCTGTGTTGTCGTACCTTTTCAGATCAAATACCGACGTAACCTGTCTGCTCTCAGGTACTGCAATCAAAGCAGTCGTTATATATGTCTCAGATTATATCACGAAATGTGGGTTGAAGACTCACGTTATATTTGACACCATACGTTCTGTCTTTGAGCGAAATGTCGAAATTCTTGAAGGCCCGTTCCCTGCTGGTGAAAAAACTAGATCGCTGATAACAAAAATTGTCAACCTCCTGTCTACGAAAATGGAACTCGGCGCACCAATGATATCTCATTATCTTCTGAACCGACCTGATCACTATACCAGTCATAAGTATATCCCATTTTACTGGAAATCTTTTGTTACAGAAGCACGTAGATTCTGGGATCCTAACCAATCGGAGCCTCAAGACAAAGTGGTGGTAATGAAAAGACGTGGTAAGTTGATAGGCCTTTCGAGTGCATATGATTACACATGTCGTCCTGTCGAGCATGAAAAGTACTGCTTGTATGATTGGATACGTATCTTCTACAGAAAAAAGGGCGGAAAACCGGACAAGCCGGAATCACATGGTGGCGATGACGACTTTCTCATGGACGACGATGACAACGTCAACGCCGACTCATTGGACGAGGACACCCAGTTCGATTTGACGGCTCTGTTCGAACCAGGCAACGTATCCGAGACTGTGGAGCCAGAAGAAATCTCTCCTAACCCAGAGCAACCATCACCCGAGACTCCCGCATCCACAAACGAATCTGGCTCTTCCCTGCCACCTGACCCTAGTACCTGCTTCAGATTTACTGTCGATCACCCCCTCTTCAGCACCCATCGCGTCTTTGCTCGAAGTGACTGGTCTGTCCACGTTGTTAATTTCGTTGGTGCAACTCTTCCTAGAAGTGATGTTGGCGACAGGGAATACTATTGCAGCGTCATGCTTGCACTTTTCAAGCCCTGGAGGAGTGGCAAGACTCTAAAGTCCGCAGATCAGACCTGGCATCAGGCTTTCCAGTCTTATTCTTTCAAGGCAGAACACTTGTTATATATGAAATACTTCAACATAAAATACGAATGTTTGGACGCTAGGGATGACTTCCGCGCTCAAATGAAAAAAAGTGCGAGCCCACCTGGTCTTATCCCATTCTGGGATAATGAGGTTATGGGTACTTTAGGCGAGTCTCTGCTTTCAACGGAAGATTCAGCGTCCGCTGATGCCGACTTTGACAGTGAAACTATTGTCCTTTTCGACCCTGAAACAGGATTACGCACAGGATCTGGATACCAGCGACGAATAGAGGAGATGCGCATAGTGAGAGATATTTTACGGTCCTTAGGTTGGTCTGACCAAGTTCCCAGCTCTCGTGTCGACACGTTAGACCATCCTACTGTACCAGGTAGATCTGCGTTTCAATGGAACAGTATGACGAAAACGCTACGTACAAAGCTGTTAGAGGACCGGATGCCTGTGAATGTTAGTCATGTTGCTTCGTCGAGTGATGAGGAGCCTGCTCGTCGTCTGAAGCCGAATGTCGCTGAAGTTTGTGATAAAGGCTATTTCGAGAAGTTGGGTGGTCAGTTTCACGATGTCAAACAGCTTACACAGACTGTCGTCTCTAGCTGTAGCCTCAACAGAGAGCAGGAGCGAGCCTTCCGACTTGTAGCAAACCACTCTCTTGGTCTTTCTGACAGCCCTTTGCTCATGTACCTGGGTGGTATGGGTGGCACAGGTAAATCGAGAGTACTTCATGCGTTATTGCAGTTCTTTGATTCGAGAAACCAGAGACATCGCATTGCTGTGGTAGCCCCTACAGGTAACGCTGCTGCGCTACTTGGTGGATCGACGTATCATTACTTTCTTGGGATAAATGCCAGACAAGAAGATGTCGATCCGTCATCCGTCAACCACATCTATACTCACCTTCGCGGTGTTGACTACATCTTCCTAGATGAAGTTTCCATGCTTTCCGCACATGACATGTACAAAATCAGTGAGCGATTGGCGAAAGTGAGGGCAAAACCTGATCTTCCCTTTGGTGGCATGAACATGGTTTTCGCTGGTGACTTCGCTCAGCTCCCGCCTCCAATTGGTGGCGAGTCAGCTTCACTTTATGGCCGTCGCAAAAACGGGGAGGTGTCCACTTCATTAAAGTGCCAGCAGGCTGCGATAGGCAAGTCATTGTGGCATCAGGTAACAACTGTCGTCATTCTTCGTGTAAATATGCGTCTGAGTAGTTCAACTGAAAGAGACCTGCTGTTCCGGAAGGCATTGGAGAACATGCGCTACAAATCGTGTACACCTGAAGATATAGCTTTCTTAGAAACACTCGTCTCGTCAACGTTACCAGGTAAGCATTGCATTACAGACTCCAGATTTCGAGCAGCTGCTATCATCACAGCCGAGAACGTGCACAAGGATGAGATCAATATTCAAGGGTCCACCAGATTTGCTCGGGAAACAGGTCAAGAATTGATTGATTTCTACTGCGATGATAGCGTCTCGGAGAAGGATCAGAGTGCATCCTCGAAACCAACAAAGCGGGCTTCCAAATCCAAGATCACTGCAATAAACGAGGCTCTTCAACGAGTTCTCTGGACTTTACCTCCTTCGATGCATGAGCACCATTCTCCAGCGAAACTCTCTCTGTGCATTGGTATGCCCGTGATTATAAGGTATAACATTGCCACTGAGCTCTCCATTACAAAAGGTCAAAGAGGAACGGTATACAGCTGGAGTTCTACAGTTGGTCATTGGGGCCAACGCGTTCTTGATACCTTATTTGTGACACTTATGAGTCCGCCCTCGCCCGTTCAATTCGATGGACTACCGCTGAATGTTATACCTCTCACCCGTCGCAAGGCACAGGGTTATGTGACGCTACCGGATGATACAAGAATATGGATTACACGCGAACAGGTAGATATTCTCCCCGGTTTCTCCATGACTGCGCATGCTTCACAAGGCCAGAGCCTTACCCCCAATGCGGTAGATCTTAGTCACTGCCGAACTCATCAACAATACTATACGGCTCTTTCTAGAAGCACCACTGCAGCTAACACTGTTATCATGCAAGGCTTTAGTTCCACACAAATAACTGGTGGTGCCAGCAGTGCCCTGCGCAGAGAGTACCGGGAGTTAGAGATGTTAGATGAGCTCACGAACCTGAAGTACGAGGGCGCCCTACCGCCTACAGTGCTTGGTGGACTCCGCAAGCAACTAATATCAAGCTTCCGTGATTGGAAAGGCAACACTTACGTGCCGAGGCAGCTCCACTCTGCAGTACGTTGGAATAGCCGTGACCCGTATACTGTTGATGCCGAAGATGACGAAGTGTGGTCTGTTGTAGATAGAAAACAATTTAACAAGATGAAAGAAGCACAGGCAAATGGCACAAAGAAAGGCGATAGTGAAGCTCCTTCCTCCAAAAAGTCGAATCCCGCTTCTAGTGATGCCAGTCGCAAACGTAGACGTGAGGAACCTTCTAGTAACGATCAACCGAGCAATAAGAAGGCGAAAACAGATAATTCTAGCTCGGGCTCGAAGATGCGTTCGTTGTATGGTGGTGCACCCCGACTGCCATCATCGCTCGCTGGCAGTTCCAAATCCAAATCCAAATCCAAATCTTCGCGCCGTTCATCCAAGTCCAAATCCAAATCTTCACGCCGTTCACGTCATTCTGCCACCAGCCATGCCAGCAAAGCTTCCTCACGAGCAAGTACTAGCAGGACCTCCGGGGCGCGCGCCTTGAACACGCCTCTAAGCTTGGAGTGGGACGACATGAGCTGTGCATATGACGCAGTCTTGTCAGTGTTGCATAACATTTGGAAGTATGATCATTCTCGATGGAGTACTTACTTTTCCACTATGAACCATGCTTTTCTTCAACAGCTGGCAGAAGATTTTGAGTGTATTGATGACGGCTCGCTTACATTTGAAGATGTACGCAATCTCCTGCGTTTGTCAATGAATGCAGCTGAGCCCGCTAAGTTCAGGCTTCATAGCCTCACTGCTCTAACGGATGTACTTAAGTACCTGTTTGAGAGTACGAGAGCAGTCCTTGCTGTTAGTCTGAGGTGCTCTCTACAACATACCTCGACACGGAACTATCCTGTTGAGGTTTGTTCGACACTGTTTGAGGTTTCAAATTTCAATCCCGTTACCTCTACAAGTGTCTGGCTCAATAACATACCTCCTGAGCGGACAGCTTGGCGTTGTGATAGTTGCCCTGATATCAATAAATATTACTTTCATTACTCTGTGAGCTATGTCCCTGAGATATTTGTCCTGAACTTTGACGCAGATTCTGACATGATAATAGACCGAGCAATAGTAGCTACGTTGAGTGGTGCTGAGCACGTTTTCCTCCTTTACGGTGTGATATACTTTGGTTCCGCCCACTACACTGCGAGAATAATAACGAGAGATAGGGCCACTTGGTACCACGACGGCATGCGGAACAATGGTAAGTGTATTTTTGAGAGCTATACAGATGATTTGGATTTGAGAGTCTGCGGTGCTAAGAGGGCGACAGCGGCTTTTTACGTGAAACGAGACCGTCCTGCGACACGGTAAGTAACCAATGTCGTGCTTGTACTAGAGTGAACTTTCGAGATTTCTGTGTATGGTGATGAGTTATTATTGGTGAGTCATGTCTATATTTCGGGTGTTTCGGTCATTGGGACTCCCGGATTTTGACGTCACGTGAGTTCACGTCACGTAACGGTAGGTAACGGTTATTCACTATTATGAATCTCTACTTCCATGTTCCTCGACGTAACACGATATCTTTTACCTTTATGGTGAATCTGCTTGAGATCCACACGGAAGTGGAAGCTGCCCAGGCGGTAGTGACGTTGTTGATGAAATGTACGTGTTTGGGAAGTGGAAGCATCTATGCTCGTGTGCTCTGGTTGGTTTATAAAGCGCACACTTTCGATTCGAGACGAGATGTTAGCGTGCAGGAATCGACGAAAATGTCGTCTGTAGAAGACAGACTGAAGAGTATCATCGATGAGAAGATTAGAAATCGGAGCAAGGAGGTAAGCACTGAGAACTTGCAAGTAGTGACTGTATATGTTGACAACGACTTTGGCAGGACCAACGAGCCGTCGGCAAAGCCATTTTCCTTGCTCCTGGGTCGCGCAAACCATACATAATTTACCTTATGTTGTATCTTACTCTTGAAGGTACTGCCTCGAAGAGCACGATACTCCAGTCTGCACGCGACAATCCGTTCACGTCGAGTAGAATAAGAAGTCTTACAACAGAGATAATTGCTAGCGGCGGTTCCCATGCACGCATCGCATGGATGTTCAGCACCGCAGTCGGAGGTGTCGCGCTATCCCCGTGTGCCAAAGAATGTGGACGAGACTCCAATACGGTGTACTGGCCAGGCGAAACACTCGTGATACTGACGGATGACTCCTTCAATGTTTTGGACCCCTCTGCTGATGACATTGACGAAGTGAAGAACTTCTTCAGAGCGTAAGTACAGAATGTTCGAAGGATTATATTGCTTACCATGATGTCTAGCTCGAGTTGCAGTCACTGGCAACCGACGCGTGATGGTGTGTAGCCTATTACTACAAATTCAACCTGAATCTTACCTGTCCCTAGTTGGAAATCTGACCGCAGTGTGTATCGATTCCATGAGCAAGGAACAGGTTGAATGTGCATTGAAGGATGTTGTCAGCCAGGCCGTTTCGGAAGTGTTGCAGGTACCCATGTCGGTAAGCACACGTCTTTTTTTTCTTCCTCCTCTATTTATATATAATATGTTCTGTCAAGGTACGCGAGTACCGCATTTCCACACTGCTGTTCTTGCCGAACCGAGCCAAGCCTTTCCTGTATCCGCTTGTTGTCACGGTCGACCCCGTCGATGTTTGGCACGATGTGTTGACCAACATAATCAACACACCCCTTCGCAAATCTTCAAACGAAGAGCTGTCGATTGTAGAGATTCCCTCCCCTGCAGCGCTGGTGTCAGAATACTTCAAGCTGTATAGCTTTCAATGGGGGCCTCCCTCGGCATTGTCTTGCTATTCGACATCATGCAAACGTGAAATTTTTTGGAGGAAGATGTTCTTTGCGGTGAAGGTAAACGAGTACGACTTGCCTATGTCTGTTGATTATGAAGATGATGCGCACCTCATCATCAACCGCTTGAAAAGGTGGGCTACACTCCCATGTCTTAGCGAGTGATGCTGACAACCAAACAGTGAATCGTGCCCGCATTTTGAACTTTTACGTGATCTCTAATACTACAATGTAAAGATGTTACATGCTTGTTACTGTTCAATAAACAAAGTTGCCTAAATGGCGCTCCCCCTGTTGTAGAAAAGTCCTGCACGTTAGGATTCGTACATGCCAGCATTGGCCCACTTCCGCAAGTAAAATAAAACATGATGTGGCGCGTGTATAGGGCCTGTATGCCCCCAGATAGCTTTACCTTGGCAGTTGTCAGCGGTTAACCAGAAAAATTCGCTTGCGTACGTTCCCCGTAACATGCAGCTTTGGTGTTATCGACTGCACTGGCAGTGGTAAACGGAGAGCAGCCCGGAGAGCGTGAATCAGTCACGGTCCGCCTTCTATAGTCACGTGGAACGAGCGGCCCGGCGGCAATCCAGGGCAATCCTCGTCGAAAAATCAGTCTCTCCTCCTCTTCTAACATTTTACAGAACACTATGAATCTGACTGAAGACTTCACTCTCGTAGATCTATCCCATAAACTTGATCCTAACCCGGATTACATGACCATTATCGAGGGCATGCCACAGTTTAAATGCTGTCCCATCCTCACTCACGAAAAGGATGGCGCGAGCGTACACGCTATCTCTCTATCCACACACACAGGAACACACGTCGACGCCCCATCTCATTTTATCTCCAACGGCAATTCCGTAGACCAAATACCTATCAAGTCCCTCGTCGGAAACGCCCTCGTCGTTGACCTGACTCGTAAATCAACGAAAGAGATTATAGGCTGGGAAGATCTCTCTCCTTATGCAGAGAAGATGAATCCTGGCGTTATACTCTTACTAAACACAGGGTGGTCCAGGTACTGGGCAACAGGAAAGTACTGGGATCATCCGTACTTGAATACGCAGGCTGCCGAGGAGATTATCAAACGAGGGATTAAGGTGTTAGGGTTGGATACTCCGAGTCCAGATGCATCGGGTACAGGGGAATATGATGTTCATATTTTGTTCTTGGGATCCGGGGGGTGTATCGTTGAGAACTTGACTAACCTTGAGAAGCTTAGGGGGGATAAAGTGACGGTCAATCTCTTGCCGCTTAATATTGTTGGGAGCGATGGAGCACCTGTACGTGGAGTTGGATGGGAAGAAACATGATTAGCTCGAGCCTAGAGGCCGAGGATTGGTAGTACATCCTTACCTATCCTTACTGATCGATTCTGTATTTCAATGAACTTCAACCGCAGAATTCATGACTGTAAATGCCTCCGCGCTGTCAGTGATCGCCGCATTCATTTCTCGGGTCAAACATTTTAGCTGTTGAGACTTTTAAAGAAACCTTCAAAGTTCAAACCGATGACATCTAAAAGTACTGAGCATCCTCTCCTGGGCCTTAACCTGTACGGCATTAAAATCTCGTAATTTCATCTTACGTGAGAATTCATTCCGGGTATTCTAAAGCCGAGGGCCGACCGAGAGCGATGTTTGCATCGGCTTGCATCACCCTCGCGGCTTTGACCTCGCTACCAACCCGCCACTAACCAGCTACTTACTTATATCCCTTCAATGACCCTTCATCTCAACACATTTAATGCAGAACAAATCGCAAAGGATGGTATTTATGCTTCGAAAGGAACTACTACGTGTGCCACATCTACGGAGGAACATCGACGTCAGCGGCGCGCAGGACCCTGAACTTTGAAGGCCGAAGCCAACTCACACATCACGAAGAGCTCCATCGAAATCAGTACGCGCTTGTCTTGTCCAGTGTGCCTTATCTACGGAGGAACATCGACGTCAGCGGCGCGCAGGACCCTGAACTTTGAAGGCTGAAGCCAACTCACACATCACGAAGAGCTCCATCGAAATCAGTACGCGCTTGACTTGTCCAGTGGCAAAAAATAGTCGACTAAGAATTTTTTTGACTTACATATAGGCATTCTATATGCTCAAACAGCGTCCAGCGACCTGAAGCAGCACGCGAGCGACAGTCTCAGACTGAGGCACAAAAGCAAAAGCCGGCGGTGATATCGCAACATCTCAGCCACTACTGTATCCCAACGTGTCTAGCTTCGACTTGGATGCATTTTATCTTTTTCATTACCACTTACACTCAAGAGCATGGGAAAATTTGCTAGTCGCTATAGGTTCGCCATTCTTTTGGTTGACCCCGGGCCAATCGTGTCAACAATCAACGTAGCTCACACAGGGCGCTGCATGAGCGCGCCTACATCCATACAAAAACTCCCCGTGTACCCCGATCAGCGTCTAGGTCTCGCTGTAGGTCGGAGCGGGTAGCTGAGCGCTGAGCGCTGAACATCTCACTGAGACACATGCCGGCAAGCCAGGCCTTGGCATCCAAGTCTTTGTTTTTTCAAGAATGCGCTGACGTGCTTCGGAGCTTCAGATATTGCGGGAGTTCTGATGATTCCGTAACTTGTAAGTAGGTTCAGCCTATGTAGTCCGGCAAATCCTGATTCTTGATGACGGATTTACAGGCATGTGTAACATTGAAATGGTAGAACTGTGTACTTACAGGACGTAGGGATGTATCTCTGAGTGCGTTCACCGTATCTTTATTTCTTGCGATATAGCTGATGGAAACTGATGGACGGGCACGATAGGTCATTTCCGAACTAAATCCTCTATTCAAATTGTTCTGTGGACTACATAGATGGCTGGAGAAGTTCCAAAATCAAATTCGAATGGAGAAGTAGAGAATGTCAAAGTTCAGAATTTCTGCCAACTGATTTATTATCTGTTCAGAATCCAGGTAGAAGGCGCAAAGTTTACCAAAATAATTATTAACAGCGGTATGTTCGCTATTCCATTCTCCATAGGGGTTATAGGCGAGAGTAACCAGTATAGGCTTACTGCTTCAGGTATTGATAGGAATCACTGGAAGAGTCGACATGGAATAGACGATGCCGGGTCATGTCTGGATAACTTCCCATAGGACTTTATTTGATTCTACTCGTCCGCATGGCAAGATTATTCAACGAGAGATTAAGGTGTTGGTGTTGGCCCTTGGGGTTGGATACTCCCGAGCCCAGATGCTTCGGGTACGGCAGGCATAGGATGTTGGTATCAGGAGGGCGTATCGCTGAGAAAAACCAGCCTTGAAGCTTAGGGATTTCTTGCCGCTAATATTGTTGGAGCGATGGTGCGCCCATAGTGGCAGCGGCGGCGCTTAGTACCCTACGTAGAATCGGGGTGGGATCATCCTCCCCTCCCTAGCAAGCCCGGAGGGGGTGGTGGTTCAAGCAAATAAATCCTTCCTGATCATTCCGAACACTAATTCATGACTTTAAACGCTCTCGTGCGGTTACTACAATTTCATTACTGAATCATTCATTTCACGGGTCACCGGCCACACTTCAGTCGAGCTGTTTTCGAGCTGTTATATACTTAAGTTAGTTTCTATTGGATATCGAAAGGTTAGGAAAGACCGACATATCTCCTCATGCTGCCGCAGACGACCTGCGAGTCAGTCAGCTCATATCATCAAGATGAATTCTTGGAAAGTATCAAGTATCAAATTGATATCAAAATCCTATCTTACTAACCGTGAGAACTTCGGGCCCGGGGTTCTAGTTCGGAGCCGTGACCGCATCCAACTCAACTTGCATCTTCTCGCTACTAAATTACTCGTTCAACTCTACGCGTCCCGCGCACATCGATTAAAAAAGAGAAACCAGAAGCTATCACTTCATTCATCTATAAGGAGTATCTTGAAAATAGAGTTGATCTACAGTGGGAGATAATTCACGGCCGGACAATAGTCCACGGCCGGAGATGATCCACGGTGGACGATGCTACACATGAGTACTATCAGAATAGTGCGAGAGAATACGAAGGAAGGGTACGAGACAAGAACGAAGGACGGAGTTGGTGCGCTCTATTCTATCATTAAGTCATTTATACGTACTTAGGACTATATCCTGATAGCAATACAGTTGTTTTCGCCTCTTCTCCAGGTATCTCAACATTATTCTTCATGTCATGGTCTAGCATCGAGGTCTTTGACTTTCTTTACTGTTGCGTTATCTTCAAAGCATGCTAGGAAAATTCTCCAATAGTTATAAAGTTCATTACTCGGTTTGCTGGCCCAACATCAACGGTCACATAACGGTCAATGTGCGTACATCCATACGAAAAACACCTTATGTAATTTAAATCTAGCCAATTATACGTGTAGGTTTTAGCAGATTACTGGACGGCTTCCTAGCCACATGCCCGGCGGCTTGCCAAAGCCAACGGGATCCGAGTCTTCTCTTCGCGGCCTCTTAATAATGCGCTAACGCGCGTCGGAATTTCAGACATTGCGGGGGTTCAGATAACTCCGTAAGTTCATTGCAGCCCACCACTCGGTATGTAGGAATATATCTGTAAGTGTCTAAGAAGTATCTCTGACTTCTTACGATGCTAATGGACAATACGGTCATCGTATAGGTTACATCTATCTAGTATACGTGGGAAGAAGGTTCAAATTCAAATTCGAGTAAAGAGCGACTTTTTGCTTGAATATCTCACATATTTGGGAGTTTCAGAGTTTAAATGTTCGGGTAAAAGGCAAAACGTCTACGAGATGATTATGTACACTGGTATGTTCGCAATCTTGTCTTATACAGACTGGATAGAAGAGAGAATAATCAGGTACAAGCTCAGATGTTTATAGGTATCGTTGAAAGGAGATAAAATCACACGTCATTTTGACGTTATTACTGGGTCAAAGGTAAGGGAGAGTAACCAGACATGGGTTCAGGCGTTTTCACTGGAAGGAGGTAAAATGGTCGACACAAAAAAGGCAAACGACAGCCGTCCTTGTCCTTTTGACGTTGTCATTTAGTCGAAGGTAAGAGATAACAACCAGGTATAGGTTCAGGCGTTTTGAATATTCGAAAAATAACGGCGCTCATACTCGCTCAGATTGCTCTGAAACACCTCCCCAGTGAAACGACTCCACAGGAGAGGCCAGAGCTCAAAGTAGAACGCGCAAGACCGGCAATATCGGGCCCGAACAGCTGATAGAAGTGGAGGAAGCTGAGGTCGAAGCGATTAGGCGAGGAAAGCGATGAAGATGATACAGATGAGGACGTGGTAACAGAAGATGGAAATATTCTTGTTGACCCCGATGTTCTACATACTTACGCCTAGTGTGCCTGATTTCATTTTTGGGCGTCGACATCAACCCTAGCTGATTTCTCGTGGAGACGTAGACCCAAGGAGGATGCTTCTATCCGAGTGGTGCAAGATTCTATAACTGTGACGGGGAATGAGGGAAGTAATTCATGATTTCTCACATTTGTAGTATCTAACATCCCTGGAAATACAATTGCTTACATGTTACTACCATATATTCGGAGACATGTTAAACCAAGTTGGCGGAGATGCATCGTCTTCGGAAATTGGGACTTTGGTTTACAGGAACAGACGTGAGGCTCGTTTCGATTAACGGCTATCATGGAAGTCACCTCGAGACTGGCGAGAAAATGTAAGTTGACTCGAAGTAAGTATACAAGTCTATGGGCCCCCAGGTGGCTGGTACAAGTAAGTGCGCCTTCGTGTAATGTTTGCTTATACATTCTCAAAGCTTCAGTAGATATACTCGACATAATCTATAGATCGATTACTTCACCTTCAACACATTATCAATCTAGTGGGCTGGCTCGGTCATACGTCGTGTTTAGATGGTTAGTACCTTGGATTTTCCGGTTTCGAGCTATCTGTATTCTCGAGGTCTAGTTCATTTGCGACTCCAACACCCGAGTCTCGATTACTTTGATGCCCGCGTTGCGTAGTTCACCTTGCAGTAACACTGCCCCGTGCTGTATACATTCTCCCCCCTGAGAAAGATTGTATCAGACTGATCATGTTGAACGAATTCAGATGCTGCGTACGCTTCCCGCGATTGCCATAACACACCAAAAAACCCCAGAAGGTCCAAGAGAGACGGAGGAAGGACGGAGAATTCCAGGACGAGTTGATGATATTTTTGTTTGCTTTACGAAAACTTTACGTGCGTCTTCTCGACAGTCTTTCTGACAGACTTAACGTTCAATCATCGAATCACGATACGAATGGCAATCCCGGACCATGTATCTTGTACAGCATAGGTGCCAGGACATATCCGGAAGTCTTCGACATTCCTACATACATATAAACATTCGGCTCTACTTACTACCTACACAGTACTTCAGGCAAAGTACTGTGTTCAATCGATATGGCCAATCCAGTTTTATTTGAAGTACCAGCTTCATCTCTTCCTGGCTTCTCTGTGAAGATACGCTGTGGTCCCCAGGGCACTCGGTTACCCATTATCTCTGGCTCCACTTCGGATGGTGCTTCGACGCCTACAGGCGCATTACCCGCGTCCGAGTATTCTTCGGAGGATATTTCAAGTCAAGTAAATGACTCGCTTGAACGTGGTACGTTCATCCTACTTACTTACCTTCTTAGATCTCTGGTTTTCATAAGTGACCTTCCAGCGGTACATCTCAATTTTGGGGATGACGATCAAGGAGCGTTTTTGAAGCTAAGCTTCACTCCAAATTATGAATCTGCTAGAAGTCGGGATCAACAAAACCTACTATCGACGTCGTTGAACCCTTCCATCGCTAGTTCGAGTTTATGGCCAAATGCACCCTCCTCGTTCTCCGCCTCCATGGCAGACCCCATGCTATGGAACGCCGCGAGTGAGTGTTTGGATATATCTTACCAATGTTAAGATTAGAACGAGAGAACTGACCGGATATCAAATCTAAGATCATTCCCTCGATGATTCACATCAGATACTCCTAGGCCCTCCAGACTTCAATAGATATTTTTCAGAGCACATGAATGTGTCTACTGTTGAAATGAATCAAGGGTCAGAATTCAACGCTCATCTGAACGATATGCAAGGTAAGTACTCCCGTTTCCCCTCCGAATCCCGTTGACCATCGACTTGTATGGCCGCTTCGAATCGAAATTTCTACAGAAATCAACTCAATGTCACCAGACGACCTCAGTTCCTTGATGTCAGCACTCTCGCGGGATGCATACTCGTCGCCCAATATACCACCCACAACGGCGCCTTCAAGCTATGCCGGTGGCAGTTCTACGAACTTGTCACCTGTCAGTGGGAAGGCCAGACGATTAGATTCTTCCCCGCCTACTCACACACCTGCCTCGAGCCCAGGCTCCCCAGAAACCGAACCTAAAGAGAATACCCTTACGCATCCTTTTCTGTGTCCTCAAGCTGGCTGTAACCGAAGATTCAAGCGCGAATATAACCTCTCGTTACACATTCGTACCCATGAACCACGTCCGAAGAAACGATTCGCATGTGCGTTTCCAGAGTGCAATGGACTTCCGTTCTCTCGCAAGCATGATCTGTTCCGTCATATCTGCAACATACATAGCGATACAGCTGCCTGGACTTGTGATTGGTGTGCATTGGAGTTTTCGAATAGTGATGCACTGGTTGCGCATGTAAGAGTTCATTATAACTCTGCGAATGAGGCGGGAAACGGGACCTCTCCTACGTGAAAAGCTGTCATTGAGTGAATGGTATTAGTACTTACTGTATCTATAGAGTGTTTTATAGAACTACATTTCGTCCTGGTTCCCGACGAGCTGTATAGAATGCTAGAACGACAGTCGCTAATGTAATCCCTGGTAGTATATCGGTTAGTACACGCGCCTGTCACGCGCGAAAGCTGGGTTCGACTCCCAGCCAGGGAGTGACATAGTGGTGCTCATCTCCTTTTTACCAGACTGGCGGGCCGACGGAATTTCCAAAAGGGGGAAGAATAGCGGGAAGTTGAGACCGATAAGTATATTTGTTTGGAATAGAAGGGCTTGGCAAGCAATTGATTGATTTCTCCCACAATTTCCCCCCTTCGACTCTTATTGTCGTCGCTGTCGTCGTTGTCGTCGCCGCCGTTCGTTCTCGGATCGCTGTTCGTCGTTCAAGAGACGAATTAGCTTCTTCGACTATCGACAAGGAGATTCCTCTCTGCCGTTCATTCATTGACTACGTTCGTTGAACAAAACAAACACTCTTTTGTTACGATAAAACAAGACAAAAATGGGATTCCAGCACATTCGAGTTGGCCATGCAGGCCACCAGATACAGAAGAGATCTTCTTCGAGTACGTGCTGCTCTGAATTCTCTGAAATACTCGTATGCTGATAGTGTTTCCAGGTTGTACATCAGGAGGTTTTTACAAACAGCCTACCTCGTCTTCGTCTGTAAATTCACTTGAACCATTGAACATCACCTGGGATACGACCTGCTTGACCCCAGCGGATGACAAGGTCGATATTTATCTCTATGCGCCTCAGCTCTCTGCTCCACGTCTGCATCTCTACACTGGAGTGACTTTCTCTGATGGGCAATACAATGCGACCCTTATGCCTCGCTGGTGGAACGATACTTCCTCCATTTCTCTCCAGCTACTCATTATCCAGAGCGGTGATGCCCCATTCCTGGCTACTCTTCCTGCAGGTCCCGTCTTTACCGCAACCTATTCTGCCCCTTCGTCGGGTGAAACCCCTGCTGCTGCAGACATCTCCAAAGCTTCTTCCGACACTGGAATTACGGATGTCTCCTCTTCTTCCACCTCCTCCTCTTCCTCCCACCTCAAAGGGGGCAAACTCGCCGCTGCCGTACTTATGCCTCTCCTTGCTGCCATCGGCATTGCTGCTGCAGTTTACATCTATT
>RCHF01000508.1:0-27834 GCA_003987895.1 Neonothopanus nambi | reverse complement strand
ATACCTTCCCTAATCGATGATCGCTCAGCTCAGGGTGTTACTCCCACCTGACTCTCAAAAGAAATACATGTTCTTATCCGAAGGTCGAGACAGAAGTGCCAGGTGTGTTCTCGGCATGTTGATCTCTGCTCGTTCCATTCTCTACGACTTTTTCTAGCTGATACTTACAGGGGGGGTCCGTCTATTTTTCTTTTCGATCGCATTGCTTCCGCGGACAACATCTCAATCATGGTCCCTTCCAAACTCAGTTCACTTGAAGTTCATGATACACTGATTCAGACAACATTAACGGCAGGACTTCTGCTTCTCTTCACGAGACTCCGTATGTTACCATGATGTTCCACTTCTCAGGTCTTCGCACTCTCTCCACATTCGCGGGATCGCCCCTGCGGTTGAAGGTACCAAATATATACCCATCTACTTCTACTTCTCTTCTTTTGTAGAAGAACCCCCCTCAAGTTCTCCTGGTTGTCGTCCTGCCAATTCAGTTAAACGATCAATAGCCTGAGTCTGACTGTTCAACTGACACATTCAATTTCCAGCTCTCAGATTAACTTTCGAGGGACAATAGGCTCGGAGTTAGTGTTCTTCTCCTGACATACTGGCCCTGGCTTGCGACGCAGAAGCCAGCTAATAAGTCGTCGAAACCACGGTGCTTGATGTTCGCCTACTTGGGGTAGGCAAAGGCCGGCCCACCGTGCCCAATGAAGCCAGTATCAAGGACGCTCTTCATTATAGAACAACGAGTCTAAATGCTCGAATAATGGGTCTGTTATACAATTTGCTAGCATGCGTGTTAGCAACGTGTTCGCGACAAACAGATTGATATCGGACGTCCACCTTTAACAGCCTCCGAGCCTTAAATCGCCTGACAACCCCGTACAAGCCGAGTCGTTGGAGTTTTTGGTCTTTGATGACAGATACCGCGGAGGTCAAGCACGAGCTTACCGCTCGTCTAACGCGCAGATTATATCGTCGGACGACAAAGTGTCCCCGGCCTCTGCCATCCAATCGTAGTGCGGAAGCAAGTAATAAACTCGCTGTCTTGATACTTGTGGCGTTGGTCAGCGGCCCGTGTAAGCTCCATGCGCGGCGAGCGTGGACTGTGCCGGTATGTACGAATTGTTTGCATATGCATAGTAGCTAACGGACATTCGATACCCGGAACGCCCAAGCTTCAGTTCTAGTCAGGGCGGCTTCATTCCAGCGTGTTCCTTGTGCGAACGTTTTAATATGCGGCAGAGGCCGATGTGTAAAGGTGACCCCAAGTTGGTTTGTAGAAGGTGTATATCAGTCGTCTGCCATTTATATCGGGAAAAGGGCTCACAAGGACACCATGAAGTATGATTTGTTTGTTTGATATGCCCATCATATCAATGCATTCTAATCGCCTGTGCATATTTCCAGAAGACTGTCAAATATGAACGTCCCAGGTTGTGCATGGCAGTCAGGCTTACATACTCCCCCCACTGAGCTACTGCACGAGGGGGGATGCCAATACAACGCCATCGACATGCAGTACAAAGTACTCTTGTGAGCATGGTACATTGAGACGCCAGCTTGATACCTATGCGCATTAGCATTGAGTTTTGTCTCAGGCGAGAATGCGATCATTTGACCGATGGACTGTATTTCGGACGATCGGATGGAACTTGAGGAGACCAAGGCCCAAAGGGGATCCCGCACTATGCAAACCTCGATTATTTGAACCGTACTGGCGCTAGTCAAGATCATGAATGAATAGCTGTAGCCTCTCCGACAGATACGAAGCTATACGAAGGACATTCTAGGAAAGCCGTACCGTGATATAGGAAGCCGCAGGATAGACGACTTGACTCATGTGTAGTTATAGGCCACGTCCACGTGTTTAGGACGATCGTGCTCTAATGCCAGAAGTGACCGTAGGTTAAAAACGGTGCCAATTCAAGTCCATTCAAGTTGACCTTCAAGCAATCCATGATACGCCGCCTCAGTAAACGTCCGGGTCCGCCATCGACTACGGTCTGTCATCAACACGTCCCCTATTCATATGCATGATCTACTAGGTTAGACCGGTTAGTTGTAGGGTCTGGTGTCTGGCGAGACGGTGGGAGCCACGCTCAATCAATGAGGAACGCCGGACGCGACATGTCACAAGCCACGCGCAAAAGAAGTACTGTGACAGGGTGTGACATAGCGTCTTTCACGTGATCCTTTGATCCGCTTGACGAGCGTCGAGCGTCAAAGCCTCCTTGAGCGCTAAGTACCATGAAGGTTCATCTGGTCATGTCATGGTCGCTAGTTGCTTTTTTTTTATTTAAAAGCGATAGTGGCTATCTATGCAAATGTCACTGTCTATTTAGCGATTATTGCTCCTTCTCTTCCTCAGACATCTCGAACCGAGCTATCACGATTCTATTTCCTGCGCAGGCAAATCTTATTTCTTTCATCTCACTTCTTTCATAAACTTGAAGCGCTTAGAACGGCTCTCGTAAGTTTGTGTTGTCTGCGTCTAATGCTTGTGCCGATTGACAGGATTTCACGCAAGTCCGGCGAGTCGAAATTGTCGTAATCTTCTTTCAAAATGAATTCCTGGAAAGAAGAGCTTCTAGTACCCAATGCGCCCTTTGCTGAAGTTGCATCACGGCAGGCGTCTTACCGAGTATCATACTTGTGCCGGTTGACAGGATTTCATTCAAGTCCGACGAGTCGAGCTTGTCGTAAGTCATCTTCTTTCCAAAATGAATTTTTGAAGAGAAGAGTTCCTAGTACCCAGTGCGCCCTTTGCTGAAGTTGCATCACGCCAGGTGTCCTACCGAGTATTGTGCTTGTACGGTCAAGTTCGGGCTCGGCATTTCAATGAAGGTGTGCTAGTTTGATGAATCCGAAATGTTGATCTCACTCACCAGTATATATGTACAGTTATAGTGCGACTAAAGTACGTAAGTACAAGCTACGAGTTGTACACCGGGACACAGGGTGGGGCCAGTAAGGCCCCGGTGAGCTACCTAGTCTTACGACTCGGACGGGTGCCAGACCATCGTAGGCCCGATAACACATAAGCAGCATGGTTGTCGGAAGCCATGGGACTGTCAAGAATAGAAAGAAAGGGCTTTGGGGTAGGGTAAAGACGGAAGATGTTCTTGGTGAACATTGGCAGGATTATAACAGTCACTGAAAGAAAGTTATACATATGTAGGGCTGGGTCTTGCAGACGTACGTCAATGCAAACGAATTCGAAGTGGCTCTACCGTGATCCCACGATGCGTTCGAAAGGTCTAAAATTGACTCAACTTGCCACGCAACAGCGCTTTCGCCGTTCAGACCCAATTCAAACCTATGGTTTTTCTCGCGGAGATCCATATTGGCCATTTCGAAGGAGGAGTCGTGGGACAATACTTCCATATGTGGTCAGTTTATGAGGTCGAGGCTGCTTTGGCGACAACTTTCCATCCTTCGCCACGTTTATCTATGCACTCAGAACTCGAAAACTCAATTCCTGCGAGTGCTTCGATGTAGACTGTATATTTCGCCTTGCCAAGGAGAAACACCTGACATCGGTTTGACCCGGGTAACGACCGGAACGAGACGGACGAGAGACGTGACAAGGACGATCGTGACTACTCCAACTTAAGGCAAAAAAAAGATTCGTATAAAAAGGCGAAGCTAACGGGGAAAGATGCTATTCAATTTGAATCAGCTATTCTTTGCCGGGCTGTCTATATAGTCTTGCTCGATAATTTTCCAGCTAGACTGTAACTGAATTTCGACCTTGTCCAGCAATCCTCCTGATTGACTCTGAACTTCTATATACTCCTGTCATGCTTCAAAACTCGGTCGTGCGCTTGGCCCCTCCGGTTAGTCGACGCCTTGGGTCTATGGTGGCTGTTGGCTCGCTCAGACTAGTCGCATCTCCACATATGCCGCTCGTAGGGTGCCGTAATTTCTCTTTGAGTGCTCATCGTAAGGATTCTCTCAGAGATGATAAAGCGGTACAGGCTGCAAACGTCTCCCATATAAGTGAGCTCTTCCACCCTTTCTCCGATGCACAAACTTCACTGATTGGCTTGTAGAGGATCGCCCGACAGTTCCAACAAGCAATGTAAAATTTTCACCTCCCTCGGCCACAGGCGATTTAACTCGGGAAGACTTTGCAAGTACTCTACCGCAAAAGTACGCGGTTCAAGATGACTGGGTTCTCTTCCACCCTGTCTATTCCCCAGACGAACTTAAATCAGTTGAAGTAAGAGCATCTTCATTTTTATCTTATCATGTGTAGCCGATCGCAATTGGAAATTCTACTTCATCTTAGGTTCTTCATCGTGAAGCAACATGCCTCTCTGACAAGCTTGCTGCGAGTTTAGTGAAATTCTGCAGGTGGGTTTCTACCTTTTAGAACACATTCCATACCAACGACTTTGTAACACCAGGTGGGGCTATGATTTTGTCTCGGGGTACAAACACAAGGAGATACCTCCTGGACAGAATATGTCCATTGCGGAGTTGAGGAAAGAGGGATACATCCTAGATGATAAACAATGGCTCAGTGTATGCTGTATCACGTTTTCAACTCCTGACTGGTCACTGAAGTATCGCATGATTACAGAGAATTCTCTTCCTCGAGTCAATAGCCGGTGTCCCGGGTATGGTGGCAGCAACGCTGCGCCATCTTCAGAGCTTGCGGCTTATGGTGCGCTCCTTTTCTTCTAATACAAACCTCGCGTAATCGTTTGACACTTCTCAACAGCGCCGCGATAATGGATGGTAAGAAAGTCGTGCATTTTGCTGTCAGGACGTCTTCTGACATATTTTCAGGATTCATACCTGCTTGGAAGAAGCTGAAAATGAAAGGATGCATCTAATGTGAGCATCTAGCCAAATACTAAAGTACATACAATCAACATAATCGCTCGTGCTATTTAGGACTTTCATGACACTCCGAAATCCTTCTATGTTATTCCGTGCGATGGTCCTAGGGGCGCAAGGCGTGTTCTACAATCTGTTTTGTCAGTGATTTCCAGTTTCTACAATTTGAATGTTTGTATTCATTGATCGTTGCAGTCCTCTCTTATCTCGTGTCGCCACGGACATGCCATCGTTTTGTTGGCCACTTGGAAGAAGAAGCCGTAATTACTTAGTGAGTTCCTACAACGTCACTGCCTGCTATCGCTGATATGCTGATATGGCATCCAAGTACCAGGTGCATCGAAGAGATAGAGGCTGGTCGTGTTCCTGAATGGTGTGTACTGTTACTTCATACGCGTATCTACTGAGCTAAATCTATTCGTCATAGGTCCGATACGCCTGCTCCTCAAATTGCTATCGATTACTGGCGTCTCGCTCCCGACGCGAAATTGCTAGATGTGATTTACGCCGTGCGCTCGGATGAGACGACGCACCGGTTTGTGAACCATAGCCTGGCAAATTTGGACATAAGTCGCGACGTCAATCCCTTCGCTCTGAGAGAACCTGACATGCATACGAAAGGAAAGAAGATTGCGTAAGTGGCATGCTTTTCATGGCTGTGGAGTGATACGTGTATGCTGATGTCCTGCTAGTTTCGAACGTAATGAGTCCGAGAGATATCTAAAAGAATCTCGAGAATTGCTGCAACAAGCACAAGCGAAATAAACGTCAGTACTAGTATCCACCACCTATAAGTATTCTAGTATCATAGCGATTCTAATCTCCACTTAGTTAGCTACCATATATTCAAAGAATTTTAGAGAAGGACTGTCTAACTTGTGTTGTTACTCAGGTTCTTTTATTTCGAGCGTAAATGCAGTGGCCCTCCGGGTCGCCCAGTTCTACCTCCTTGTTTAAGTGCTGCGAACGTGCCCAACTTTGTCCTTGCTGCTCTCTTGATTACATGTTCTCTGGTAAGACTGTAGGTGCTGGGTGGCAGAGGTTCAAATGGTGGTGCTCCCGGATCTCAGCCGCTCTTCTGACTCTTAACTGACTCTCGTCCTTCTATCAGTGGCGGGTCCGAGGGGGCTAAGGGCGAGGGTGCTTCTTATGAGTATATAAGCATAATGATATACACCGAGGTTACTGGAGGCTCGGTTGCACGGGTCAGTGAAAATGCTCATTTGCACATACACGCAGGCTGAGCGGCAAAATTCAACAACTTGATTTCGTAAGGTTTCTCTTGGCCACGTGAGAGGCCTCTGTCAGCCTACCACAGCCACACCTTTTCGTTCATGTATCGTGCATGCTCCGGGCCCGCTCATATTTACAGCTTCGAAGTTGCATTCCGAATTCAGTGTATCGGAAATACGTACGTCCCTAGAGAGTTTGGCTAACGAGTATTTCGAGCCCAGGCTCTGATTTAGAGCGCGTCGAAGGTGGCACAATCTTGTATTACACAGGTCCTGCGATGTGCCGCGCCTTGATTATTGAATCAATAGAGTATTCAATGTCTGCGGGCGTTTAGGCATGGGCTATACAGCCCTTGAATTCGGAATTGACGAGCTGAAGCACCTGATGTCGGTTTGACTCGGGTGACGACCGGAGCGGGACGGACGTCAGCACAGACAATGATTCTCAGAGTCTCAAAGGACGAACCGAATAAAAGGCGAAGGTATCGGGGAAGGATGCTATTCAACTGCATACAGCCCTATCTGTGTATACTCTCACTTGATCATCTCCCAACTAGACTGTAACTTCAGTCGTATACAATTATCCTCTGGTCTGACTTCTCTACATACCTGCTGGTATGTTGCAAAGCTCTGTCGTGCGTACGGTGACCCCAGCCAGTCGACGTGTCGGGTCTATAGTGGCTGTTGGCTCGATTAGACTTGTTGCGTCTCCTCGCATGTCCCTCCTAGGACATCGTACTATCTCTTCCAGTGTGTCCAATAACAACTCCCTTAGGGATGATAAAGCACAGGCTGCAAGTGTTTCTCCCCATTTAAGTAATTTCGCCTTTCCGCCCTTCATCTTAAATTCCTTACTGATTGGTTTGTAGAGGATCGCCCAGCAAACAAAGCAAAACCTCTACCCTCATCTGCTATAGACTATAATTTGACTCACGAAGACTCCGCGAGCACTCTACAAAAGGTTCAAGGTGACTGGGTTCTGTTTCACCCAGTGTACACTCCTGAGGAGATGAAAGCCGTCGAGGTAAGAACGTTTATCTTGTCGTGTGTAACTGATCTTTATTGAGAGATTCTTCCTAAGGTTCTTCGTCGCGAAGCAACTACCTTCCCTGACAAGCTTGCTGTGAATTTAGTCAGGCTTAGCAGGTAATCTTTACGGGCTCGAGTCGTTTTCTATATCGATCCTAACCCTATAATGGTAGGTGGGGTTACGATTTTGTCTCAAGGTACAAACACAAGGAAATACCTCCTGGCCAGAATATGTCCATTGCGGAGTTAAGAAAAGGGGGGTATATCCTGGATGACAAGCAGTGGCTAAGTGTATGCTGTATCATAGCTTTAACCTCTGACTAATCACTGATGTACTGCATGATTTATAGCGAATTCTCTTCCTTGAGACAATTGCCGGTGTGCCGGGTATGGTGGCGGCGACGTTGCGCCATCTCCAGAGCTTGCGGCTGATGGTACGTACCTTCATCGATTCTAACACAATCCTCCCTGATCGTTTAGTACTACCTTCAACAGCGCCGCGATAATGGATGGTAAGGAACACCTGCATTCCATTTCCAAAGCATCTTTTGACAAATCGCTAGGATTCATACGTGTTTGGAGGAAGCTGAGAATGAAAGGATGCATCTAATGTGAGTAATAGCTAAGTAGGTTGTGGCCAAACAGCTCACGGGGGCATCCAGGACCTTTATGACCCTGCGAAAACCCTCTATTTTTTTCCGTGCGATTATCCTTGGCGCGCAAGGTGTATTCTATAACCTGTTCTGTTAGTGGCTGTGTATATCGTATCTTGAATGCTCATACTCATGATAGTTGCAGTCCTCTCTTATCTCGTATCACCGCGAACGTGCCATCGTTTCGTTGGATACTTGGAGGAAGAGGCAGTGCTCACATAGTATGTCCTATAATAAGGTCACTTCCAATTGTATCTAACACGGCATCCTAGTACCAGATGCATTGAAGATATTGAGGCTGGCCGTGTCCCTGAATGGTATGCACCCTTCTTGGCTCTTCTTACATGCACCTGTTTAAATTTTATGGTTCTTAGGTCCGACGTGCCTGCCCCTCAAATTGCTATCGATTACTGGCGTCTCGCTCCTGACGCGAAATTACTCGATGTCATTTATGCTGTGCGCTCGGATGAGACGACACACCGTTTTGTGAACCATAGTCTAGCGAACTTGGATGTTGAACACGACGTCAATCCTTTCGCTCTGAGGGAGCCCGACATGCACACGAAAGGCAAAAAGATCGCGTAAGTGGCACACTCATTATATATGGCTGCGGTGTGTGTGCTGACATCCTACCAGCTTCGAACGCTCAGAATCCGCGGAATATTTGAAAGAGTCTCGAGAAATGCTTCAACAGTCACAAGCGAAATAAACTTATTCGAAAAAATCTGTCGYACAACTCGTGGGCGTCAGTATCATTGGACATTATCTTTACCTGTATATTAGTAGTATCGTAGTCACTCCAACCCCTACTCAATAGCTAGTATACCCTCTATATCTTTTTGTTCCCTACTGCGTGCATGTTCTTTGTTTCTATAGTTTTCAAAGAACCTTTCATAGGTGTTACCCTATTTAGTCATTTAAGCGCCGGTAGACCAGCATGTTTGCCTTGACGTCACCCGACTCGCCAAAGTCCCACAGTCTCTCCTTTATTGATGACACTGTCACTCTAAACCTCTACCATCTTTTGCTCTTGCCGCTGGTCGACACATTCACCTATCTATGCTACCACCAGTGGTGCGAGTTGTATCTAGCTCGTCAGTTGCGACGACTTCAGCCTCGGATCTTCTTCCAGCTCATCATGGGTCTGAGCATGCACACAAAAGGTTTTTCATTGGACCGATGCCAGAAAAGCTCTTACCTGGTCCAGAAGAGCTTAAAAAATTGAAGAAGCAGAAGAAAAAGAGAAGGACTTTGTTTCATCTGTCAAATGGCTCTCAGGAAGGTGAAGAAAACGAAAACGGGACAAACGAGACCATCGCAGCCATCGTCAAGGACAGTGCACGTAGTTTCTTTTTGCATGAGGGAGGCCGGGAAGAAGATTGGGGAGAGAATGAGGAACAGAGTACGAGAGAGGAAATGTATCGTAGGTGGAAGGAAAGTGATTGGGGTATTGTCTTGGGACGACTCTGGAAGGACTCTGAAAGCAACAAACCCAAGCATGGTGCCTCAAATCGCTGGATTGGTGGCAGCTTCGAGATCGGGAATATAGCTGGGATAAATATCATACAGGAAGCAGAAACGATGTCCAGAGTCTCGAGTCGAGCATCTGTCCCTCCACTTGCTCGGTTTAGCTCGGCTGGTAGTGTGCCACCCGTATCTGTCCTTGCCCCAGCACCTGAGTCGACCGCCCAGGAGACCTTTGTCACGGCTCCATCACAACTGTCGCCTTCGAATTCTACCACTACTCCCCGGAATGAATCCTCTTCAACAGTCCATCGCGTATCTGAGGACACTCAAGCAGGAGCAACTTCTTCAAGCTCTACCGCTTCTCTCTTGCGTCCGGAAATACCTCCGAGACAGGGTTCTGCACCTAGCCAAGCACGTACAGAGCCACCACGTCGACCTATAGTAAAGCTGCCCTCTGTCAGTAGTACCAATGACGCTGCAAACCCCTCGCAGGGCAAAGGAAAGAAGACCGTACATTATGATCTTCCACCCATTTCTCCGAGCCCGGTTCGAGAGCCTGAAGCAGCTTCGCCTACAGAGGTTTTAGGGAGAACTGGGGAAGAGGTTGCAGACACTAGTGCAGGACCTATGAGTGCTTCTACTGCCCCTGATGACCAAAGCTCCGGGCAAGATGTTCTTATGCGAGGTGCGAACTTACTATGTCAAGTGGTCCGCTTTCTCATATTCCCGTGTCCTCTGAAGACAGGATGCTTGTAAGAGCATTTTCGTCTGACTCGGATGTTATTCTACGTTTCAATGAGTCCATACATCAAACAACGCGTGATTTGGATTTTGAAGATTGGGGCGAGTTCCTAGTTGCGTGGCGAAAGGATCGTCTCGAACTCTATGAAAATTATGTAAGGGCATGGAATCTACATTTTGGCACCCTGTCAAGCTAAAGACCGCCTGAAAATTCCTCAGAGTATATCTGCCAAAGAATGGGTGACAGGGCATAAACACCTTGCTCATATCATTCCGCTCATGTCTTCCCAAACTCGTTTATCACTATATTCATTCGCAGATCTCACATTCTGCATAACCTGTCCTCCAACTTCACGCAGATTTGATCCGAAAAGAGTCAAATGGATTATCCATTCTTCGAAGGAGCGCACCAACATCTTCATCTTCAAGTTGAAGAGTCGTTCGCGCGCTATGGACTGGATCTGGAAATTATGGTTGCTGATCCTTTCCGTCCGAGTGTATTGATGCTGATAGAAGTCTACATAGGCAACGTCACGTTCGAGGCAGCCAATTACCGCCTGTAGTTGAGATTCGCAGTCCTCGCTTGGACAGCAAAGTGAAGATTGACATGCCCAAAGTAGGCAACGAGGAAAGGTACAATATCTTCGCCAGAGAGAATGTGATTGCTCTGAGTGTGCAGTCACTTCATGCTGTTCGGGATTGGAAGTACTCTATTGAGCGTCAGATTGCGGAAGGGAAGGTTTTGCAGCTCTGTTGGCGGATGGAGTCTACTTTGAACTGGATTTGGCTGGACAACGATGTGGATGGTCGACCAAGAGATTGGGTAGTACTATGCGGTTACGCCTTGAAACAGGTGAGTATTATGAATACCCAATCATATTTGAAATCATAATAATATTATTCATTCTAGCTAAATGTCCCCGTCCATCTCGAGATTCGGCTAGGCGAACATTACCCAAACTTCGTTCATCAAAAGGACGGTACTCGTCTACAGGAGCCACCAGCAATTGAAGGATACCTGGAGCGATTCAAGCCTAACACCCAAAGTAAACAGAGCATATATCTCGCCACTCACGATGGTAATCTCTTGGCTCTGGATCCTTCTCGTGCTCATCCGCCTTCACCTCTGGGTGCAGCACTCGAGGCTACAAGAAGAGAAGGAGAAAGCTATGCCGAAGCACTGCGCAAGACCGAGATAGCGCGAGGCAGGAAGCAAATCATGGACGCAATAGGTGTTTGCGACTTGAGGTCAATCCTAGCCGTAAGGAGAGCAATGCACCCGGTTATGCGCCATACGCATGATTTAAAAGAAGTTGACGACGAGGATTGGGCGAGGACTTGGCAGGCGCAGGCACCAGAGAGGGCCCAGAGTGACGAAGAGGATGAAGGTGGCGAGGAAAGTTTGAATAAGAGTGAAGATAAACGTCACTTGAGGATGAAGAGGTCATTTGAGCTGTTGCTCAAGAACAGCCACGTTATTCGTTTTGAGGTAAGCCAGATTCAAGCTTTCATCCAATACAGGTCTAAACAGCTATTGAAGGCGTATTCGTGTAAAATTGCTCTGGAATGGGTGGAGAGACTTCAAGAGCTTGTACATTATTGGAAGATGAAGCACCGGAGTGACGCCCGGGAAGAAATGGATGTCTCACAGGCTCATCGACCACGCCTGACGCCGCATATGTACGCTGAAGCTGATAGAACTGTATACGCGCAAACACCGCCTGACGAAGGTTCCCCTCTCCCCGCACTGGGGCATCTGTACAACTGGTGTGTGCTGGAGGGTTGCAAACCGATCATCCGGAGTGGCAAAGTGTTTATGAGACAGGGTCTTCGCGGGCAGTACAAGTAGGTCTTTCGATCGGTGTCAGCGAGATGTCTAGTACTAAATCGGGTTCATCAGGCTGGTGGAATTGTTCCTTGTACAGGAACACCTCGTCCAATTCCACATCACTCCTAGATCAGCTTTACACGCTTCTATGCGCAGGAAAATCAATCTCTCGGACGCATACGTGGGCTCGGGTTACTTTGCAGCTCAGGTGCTTCCTTCGGGACAGTACGATCCAGAGGTCAATAACGCTCCACGGCGATATCAAGATGGGTTGGAAGCTGATGATCCTGAGGAAGACAGGCTGTTTGTCATTTGGTACCGCAAGTCTTTCCCATCTGACAGCAAAGACATGACAACTTCGACCCCGGAGAACAAGCAAGCAAACGGTGCTGTTCCATCACTAGCAGCCAAACGAAAAGTGGCTGTTTTCCGTACGAGAAGCAAACTGGAGCGCGATTCATGGTGCTGGGCTTTGAATAGCGAGTTGGAAAGAGTGGTCAGGGCGCGGAAAGAGAGAGAGAAGTTGATGAGGGAAAGTGGAAAGTTGATGGATTTATGAAGCTCGTGTCAACATTATCCCTTCCACGAATAATTCTTTAATTTGTAACACCTTCCTCGGACTTTTCAATTAGGATAGGATTTCAAGGACGCGTACTTTTTATGACTTCTTATGATGCATAGTAATATTAGTCGAGATACCATAATATATGACACAATTATTTCTTGGGTTTCTTAGCACTAATAGCAAAAAAGATCCTTAGCAAAGAGAACGAACTGTATGAAAGGAAACGTACCCGTAACGACTACGGGAAGTCATTCTCCCAGGAACACCGCCAAAATCTAATGCACCACGAATAACTTTGTATCTGCGGAAGGGTTAACAGGAACTCCAACACTACGATAGCTGAAAAAGACATACTTCACTCCAGGCAAATCCTTCACACGACCACCTCTAACCAAAACCACACTGTGCTCCTGAAGATTGTGGCCTTCACCCTGGATATACGCCATGACAGACTCTCCATTGGTAAGCTTGACCCTTGCAACTTTCCGCTTTGCAGAGTTAGGTTTCTTCGGTGTCCGAATCATGATCTGAGTACAGACACCCTTCCTCTGAGGGCATTTTTCCAGTAAGGGAGAACTAGTCAATGCGGTCCTCCGTGGAGGAGGTTTTTTGCGCTTCATGGCCTGGTTCATGGTGGCGAAAGCAGAGGGAGTAGGATGAAAAGTTCGAAGCTGGTGTAGAATGCTAGCATTTCCAGGTAAAGGACATCTGGGCTGGACCAGAGGGAGTCGGGTGAATGCGCGAAAGATGGACGTCATGTCCAAGGTGTTTGCGGCGACTGGGCTTGCACGGAAAACAAGTACGCAAATGTATATAAAATTGAGCTAGGTATACCCTATGGCATCTCAGGTTCTACCATGTCACTTTGCCGGAGTGGTTAACGGGATCGCCTGCTAAGCGGTTGGGCTTTGCCCGCGTGTGTTCGAATCGCACAGGTGACGTTTCCTTTTTCCTCTGCTAGTCATGTGTGCTTTGTTCCGCTTCAAACTAGTGTCCAAGCCACGGTTGGTACCGTAGTGTGCCGCTACTTCACGAAATGTCACCCGAATTTCTATTATCTCAATTCCGTGCTTTATCTTTACCTTTAGCGGAACGGTATCCTGACCCATGGAGATTCCGGATCGAACCATTGACTATTTCAGTTGTGTACGGTCGGTTTTAATCGCCCTTTTGAACAAGTCCGATTGATAGTAATGATGATAGACATGGACATTGCATCCTTACTGCATCCAAAAAGTCTAGTACAGACCTCTAGAATGAAAACGGCCCTATGACCTTATCCACTAGTTCCGGAGAGCTGTGACGGAGGTAGTGTTAGTGATGTGGTATGCTGGTGGCAAGTGGATTATGGTATATATGCGCACTAAGTGGGGTCTCTTCCGATTGGAATACTTGACCTTGAATCCATCAGGTTGGAACATGATGCTCAGCGCACACTCTTCTGCCCAGTTCCCTGACATTAGCGTAAGTCACAGTAAGAATTCTCGTAGTCCTCACTCTTGTTCATTCTTTACAGACAGACGTTTCACTCTACGGCGGAAGGAAGGCTACCAAGAGATTACACATTCTCATTGTAGGTGCTAGTAGCTCGTTTTCATTTGATCACTTGGATTGTTCATAAAATACCTACAGGTGGGCTGCGGCATCGGAGGACTTGCAGCTGCTTACTGCCTTGGGCAAGCTGGTCACAAAGTGACCGTAGTGGAGAGTGCGTCTGTCCTCGGCCAGGTTGGTGCTGGGATACAGGTTTGCCCTAGTGAGCATCTGCCTCAGATATACCATTATCTGCGAGGAACTCAAGATGAATCATTCAGACCTGTCACGCCTCCTTATACGATGGGGACTTGGATCTCCATTGAAACGTCTTGCAGAGAGAGACAAACCGTTCTGGTTCACATTTCGCCGTTGTAAAGTCTCTGTATAACCTGTATTCCGACAAGTTGATCTCAGAGTTCCTTTAATAGACGATACGGGAGAACGAATCGGGATGTCGCGTTTGAACGGGAAGCTTGATCTTGAATATGGAGCCCCTTGGTATACTGTCCATGTAAGTGGAAACTTCTGCTTTTCTGAGCGGCGCCCGTGAAGTGCTGTATTGATCTACGTCGCAGCGTGCGGATTTATACGATATGCTCCACGCAATTGCGGCGCCGTTCATGACTCTGCGTCTCGATAGCAGGGTCACATCAATAGACACCAACACGCTGTCAGTGACTTTGCATTCCGGCGAAACCCTTTCAGCGGACCTCATCCTTGGCGCAGACGGGATCAATAGTATGGTCCGGCGTTGCATTACAGGACGAGAAGGGATACCACTGTCCACGCCGACAGGGGACGTTGCCTTGAGAGCTGTAGTGCCTTCCCGCAGGCTGACCGACGATCCTGATTTATGTGCTTTAGTTGAACGTCCGGAAATTACTTCCTGGATCGGTCCTGGGAAACATATCACCGGATATTGTATTGTACGTTCCATGCTCTAGCCTCGAGTTTGAATACCATTCCATTGACAAACATTCGTTCTCTCAGCGTGACAGAAAAGAATACAATATGGTGATGGTTATGCCCGGTGACTCCTCCACGTATTCTTGGACGGCGAAAGGGGATCCCGCTGAGATGCGCACGGGATTCGCTGGATGGGAACCTCGGTTTGTTGGCTCAACTGTCGCAATTCGTTCTGATTGTGAATTACTTGGGCAGTGTCGAGAAACTCATATCTCGGGTCGAGTCGATTCTGATAAGCAAGTTGATAGTTTGCGGTCCTTTGAAGACTTGGATTCACAGTGGAGGACGCATCGCTTTATTGGGTGATTCTTGTCATCCTATGCTTGTATGTCTGCTCCTATACTTTTGAGTAGTCTTTTTGTACTGAATCTATAAATGACCCCTCAGCCATACCGTGCACAGGGAGCTGCAATGGCGGTTAGTTTCAAACTCTTATAGTAGTTTTCTGCTTGTAACAGTGAGCCATACAGATCGAGGACGCGGCAGTTTTGGGGAATCTCTTTTCAAGACTTACCTCTATAGAACAAATCCCCTTACTTCTGAAAGCTTATGAGGACCTTCGCCATCCTCGAGCTACCAGCACACAGGCCGCATCGCTACTAAACAGAAATGTGTACCACTTGCGTGATGGGCCAGAGCAGCAAATGCGGGATAAATCCATGCGGGAGGCAATGCAACAGGAACTGAAGGTATACGGTGTGGACGGCGAAGGAAGGCATACTTCAATCGTAAGCTTGAATCAAGGCAACCCGAACGCTTGGTCGGACAGAGCCAAAAATGTCGAAGTGTTTGGATATGATGCGGATGAGGCGGTTGATCAGTGGTGGTATGAGCATGGAAAGGAAATTAGTGTTACCAATCGTGTACTGTCGCATGCCAGGCTGTAAACAAGTTAGAAACTGTTCTGAGATTAGCGCCCACCGCGACCAACATTCATGGGCGTTTATATTAGCCCAGCCGCGCCAACTTTGGCCTCTTGACCGAATCCCTGTCACCAGTGCAATATCCATGGATGCCAACGCACGTATCGAAGCTGCGTGTGGCTTCCTACTTCAATCGCCTCCTGGAGAGATCAACGATGTGCTAAACGGTTAGTTTATAACCTCGCAAGATGTCCGTTGTTTTGACTGTATTTCTAGATGTCCGCAATATAATATCCGATGATGATTCGCTACAAGATGGAGTTCTGCCGGCTTTGAAGGAGTATAATCTTGCGCAGTTCATCACAGTGGATGTTCCTGGTACAGAGCACCAGGTTCGTTTCATCATCTGGCGCCGATTTCTTGAAGATTTTGATCGCGCTAATGCTGAACGTCATTGTAGTCAATCATAAGTGAGGCAGCTCGATTGAGCTCTACACATGAAGAGGGAGAAGGGGAGCAAGAGCAAAGGTGGCTGGATCCGAGATCGAAGACAAGCTTCGCGTTCAATCATTTGACTTTAGTATGACCAGTTCTACTCCATATGCATTCTCTTAACTCAAGTCTTACTAGGAAGCGTCGGACCCTCAACCTTTTGAGCCTGATGCAGATTCTGAACCCTTTCGGTGCGTACAATTTTTGCAACGTCGTGACTGCACATTTGACCTTAGAATTCGGCTAGATCTGCTCTAGAGAAAGCAACCCTCACTTACCTGCTGGCTCATTTCCACGACGGCGTCACTTCTGTATTCTCCGTGCAGGGCTCCCCGAACCAGTTTGTGATTCAGATCGTCGCCAACAAGTATAACCCGGCGAATTACTGGTGTGTCATAAAATACTCAGTGAGATGGGCAGTGATTCACCTATAAGTTAAAGGTCCGGCAGATGGAGATCAGAGTATACTGTTGATCTCAACGAAAACACTGTCCAGGGCAAAATCCTTGTTAACGTCCATTACTACGAGCAAGGCAATGTACGTGTCATAAGTTCGAGTCCATCGGCTTTTGTCAATCTTTCGTTTCAGGTTCAACTCTCGACCACGCACGCAATATCATTTGCACTTCCTCCTGCCGTTGTCACCTCTTCGCCTGCCGGATCATCATCTAAAATTCTTGCACTCATCGAGGTGGAGGAGGGGAAATACCAAACATCACTCAACGACACATACCACGAAATGTCTGAGAAGACTTTCAAAGGTCTACGGAGAGCGTTGCCAATGACAAGACAAAAGCTAGATTGGGACAAGGTACGCTTTATGATCTACTTTGCTAAAATCTTTGATTGACGACGTTGTGCAGGTCCTCGGATACAAGCTAGGTGCAGAGCTGTCTTCGAGCAAAGGCGCTTTCACCAGCGGAGGTCCTAACTGAATGATAGAAAAATCTTGTATTTTTATCATAGTTTTTCACAGAAAACGATATCTTGTACTGTTCCCAAGCCAATTTTTTTGGTAACTAGTGTTAGAGCCCTATGTAGGCTATACCTACCTCCGGTGAAGAGCCAGTTAAGCCAAGGCGTTCATCGCTTGTTGTAGCTTGCACCAGCTTCAAGCTGATAATGCATCTTATTCGCTACTGAAAGATGAATGCATGACACTCCTGGTCCTGCAAAGCAGAAAGATACATAGCGATATGACTTGGTGCCAAAAACAGCACAGTTAGTTTCAGTCCGCAATCTTTAGCGCTGGAAAATTAAGCACATCGACAACGTAGAGATTCCGATTGAACTCTACTGCCTTCGACTTCCTCCTAACAAATGGTTTCGGGTTTCCATTCTCCCGGTTGTGGTTTTTCTCAATCGTGCACTGCGCATGCCAGAAAGGATTACTTTTTACCGCGCTTTCTGAATCCTCAGCAAGGAAGGCATGCAATTCGCAGTTGGCGAGGGGGAAGGGATTTCTCCTTATTTGCTCAATTTTCTCTTTGGGAATCAGGTGGTCCGAAGTGTCGCGGGTGAGCGTGGAAAGAGGTGTAAGGTCACGGTTAGCTTGGATATGGAGCACCGGCTCCGGCGTTCCAGACAGAGAGGGCCCTGTGAGCTCTGATGATTTAGGTTCTGCTTCAAGGCTGAACTCAACAGAGAACTTCCGAGCTGCCTTGATGGCTGTCTTACGTGCGATGCCTCGTCCTTCATCGAGAACAGGTCTGTAAGCCGATTCCCCCCAAGATTGTTTGAGCCCAAGGCTTGAGATTGCTCCGCTGCTAGGCTGCGCCGAAGGTCGAACAGTGTTCGGTCTAGAGGCCACTGCGACAGAGCTAGAGGAGTCTGAGTCGATGGGTATGGGCCCGTTCTGCTCACCCGGATTTGGAACCACTAGTGGCAAGTGGGAGACCATATGCGCAGAAGCGAGGGGTGACGGACAGACACTAGGCGCACTGAGACTTTCAGCACGAGCACGGGCAGGTGGTGATAGCTCATTCGCAGGCGTAAGTGAATCACCAGGGTAGCTATCCACGTTGCTCCCACTGCCGGGTGCCTTCGGATTAGGAGCTGGACGAGAAAGGAGACGAGAATCAACAGCCAGAGAAGCAGCTGCAGCTGGTTGATGTTTGAGGATCTCAACATCATCAGAGTCTGAGTCGTCGATTTCTATAGTCAGTGAAGCCGAGGAAGTCGAAGCATTGAGCTTCGCTGTTGTGGGTGATTGTTTTAATCTTTCTGTAGTTTGCGTTTGAGCTCTGTGGTCTGTATCATGGCCTATGTCACAAGCGCTCAGCATAAAAAAATATCCACACCTACAATTAACTTTCTCCTGATTCCGGGGATTTTCTTGTATACCCGACATCCCAGCCCTACCGAGGCTAGATTCGGGTGCTCCAAACGAATCCCCGACCACATTTGCGCCAGAGTTCTTTTGAGCAATTGTATGGGGGTGGATAACTTCCTGGCTCTGCCTCGTCGGTTCTCTAGCAGCTGGAGCTTTACTGCATCGACGACATATCCACGATTCAACGGTTATACTTGGATCAGAGCCTGGCTTTTTCATACTTCCTCTCATGCGTTTCGAAACTTCAGATTCTGAGACGGCTGGTATATGGCATGCTATGAAAATTGAAGTACCATCAGCTATGGATAAAACCTTCTACCCGAGGACAGCTAAGACTAGGCAAGAGAGGCGTACAGGAGTGCCATGACCTCTTACAGTGGTGACACGTCAAAATGAGGCGCAAAACACTATCGTCAGACTGATTGCATCGAACACAGGTGCTTATAGATCTGCCAGACATGGAGAAACGACGATATAGCAAAGAGGTGGGTCCTAGGCTGTGCGCGCGTCGACTCCGAGGCGAAACCACAAATTTATGTAATCAGACGCGGTAACATGTGGCGCTTTGGCGCTTCTGATCTGTCTCGCGTACTCTTAGCTCAAACATAGAGTACGTACTCCACTTTATTGACGAAAATAGTACAAGGTAAAGTAGGTATATACAATAATATGGCGAAAAGAGGGTATATTAGTATTCATAGTTCGTCTGGGACATACACCCACTCATCTGCATCTTCACTCCCAGATGCTTCGTTCTGAATCCTGATACAATTTCGACGTTAACTTACAGCATTTACGATCATCTGAATATCTAAACAGGTTAAAGTCAACCAACGACACGTTTGGGACGCTGTAATAAACCACGCACCGACTAGTTTCTCCTCCAAGTGTTCAAGAGACACACTCGAACCATACTCTTCCAGCTACTCCGTACCGTCCTTAATGGCATCAAAGAGCGTCTCTTTGTCCGAATCCGACAGCTTACCTCTGAGCCCTGCTTGATCCCTTCACTGGTCCTTTAGACTAAAAACTAAGGAGGAAAGGTTGTTCAACGTTTCAGTGCCAGTTCTTCTGCTCCTCCTCTATGCGTTTTCGTTGTAGTTTATCCTGCAAGAAATGAAGCTCAGAATGTCGAATTGACAAAAGAGAATACCGACCTGCTCGGCAAATTCTTCTCCCTCTCTAATCATTTTTTCAATTTCTTCTGCGCTAAGGCGGGGCCGGTCATTTGTGATAGTTATATGTTCGGTCTTCCCACTGCAAATTTTTCAAGGTGTCAATGTGTCAGGACCATGTAAAAGAGATAAACACTCACGTTCCCTTGTCAGTCGCTGAAACTTTCAGGATGCCATTCGCATCAATTTCAAAAGTCACTTCAATTTGAGGGACGCCCCGGGGAGCTGGCGGTATGCCGTTCAGTACAAATGTGCCTAAAAGGTGGTTGTCTTTTGCCATCTCTCGCTCGCCTTCGAACACTTGAATCAGCACAGTCTGCTGATTGTCCAATGGGGTAGTGAATCTACACAACAACAAGCCTCTTATGGAAATTGGTAGTGGAAGTACAGTAATGCACACGTACATTTCACTTTTCTTCGTCGGTTTCATCGTATTCCTTGGTATCAACTTTGCGAATGGTCCACCGTAAAGCTCAATACCAAGAGTGAGGGAGGTTATGTCGATGACAGTGACGTCGTCCTCTAGTCGATCCCCGGAGAGTATAGAGCCTTGTATAGCTGCACCATACGCAACTGCCTCGTCAGGATTGATACCTTTTGAAAGCTCCTTGCCAAAATAATCACGTAGGAGCTGCTGTACTTTGGGTATGCGCGTTGAACCGCCAACAAGGACAATCTAAATGTACACAAGATGAGCGCCGGGTCCGCGACAAAGGGGACCGCGAAAAAATCACCTCGTTGACCTGCCCTTTGCGTATTCCCGCATCCTCCAGTACACGTTCAACGAGCTTCATCGTCTTCCTGAACAAGTCAGCGTTCAGTTCTTCAAATTTTGCCCTTGTCAGCATTTCCAAGAAATCTATCCCATCTATAAAACTCTCAATCTCAATCCTCGCACTCTGCTGTGAGGACAATGTCCTCTTCGCGTTTTCCACCTCCTTCTTCAATTCGCCCATCGCCCGCTCGTTCTTGGTCATGTCCTTTGCTGCAGGGCCAGCTTTTCTCTTGAATGACTTGATCAAGTAGTCCATGACCTGGTTGTCAAAATCTTCTCCGCCGAGATGTGTGTCGCCGGCAGTAGCGAGAACTTCGAAGACACCATCTTTGATCGAGAGCAAGGACACGTCGAATGAACCTCCGCCCAGATCATATACAATGATCTTTGATTCCTTCCCTGGAGGATACTTTTGGTCGAGACCGTACGCGAGCGCAGCCGCAGTGGGCTCATTCAACACGCGGAGTACTTTGAGCCCTGCGATTGTTCCGGCATCTTTCGTTGCTTGACGTTGAGCGTCGTTGAAATCTGATAGCCAATGAAGACCAGTTAATTCTCGCAGAGACTTTCTGACACTTACATGCTGGCACAGTGACCACTGCGTGAGTGACCTTTTCACCTAGATATGCCTCTGCAGTTTCCTTCATCTTCGCAAGCACCATAGCACCAATTTCTTCAGGAGACTATAAGGAGAACACGATGTTATTACTGTCCATGTGTCCGATACAGGACGCATACGCACAAAATCTTTCTGCACTCCCTTATACTCTACCTGAATCGCAGGTTTGCCATGTGAATTGCCTTTCACAGTAAAAGGGAGATGCTCAAGATCTTCTTGCAGATCCTTATCGTCCATCGTCCGTCCAATTAGTCGTTTCGTGTCAAAAACGGTGTTTTTAGGGTTCGTATGTAGCGCATTTTCAGCACTCTCTCCGATACTACACAGGAGATGAGTGTTCACTGATAAACAGAGAATAGAGGTGTACTCACAGTCGCTCATCATCGTTGAAGCTTACCCATGAAGGTGTTATACGACTACCTTGATCATTGGCGACGATTTCGATACGTCCACCTTTATAAACCCTGTTCATGAACCGTGTCAAGTCTAGCTGCAGTAACTATGATCGTCACATACCCTACACAAGAATACCTAGAACAACCGAAAGAAATCAATTGACGTGTAGCATAATGTTTCAACTTAGACTCACGTTGTGCCCAGATCTAAAAGCAAAACGGCTATTAAGATATCAAGAAAGAGTAGAAAAAGGAGAAGAGACCGACCGATCCCAATGACTGTCCCAACATTTTCATACAAACTTGATGTGTCAGGAGGAGACGAAACAGGACCAGGATAATTGTTGTCATTACACTCGTACTGTTGTTGGTCACTAGGAGCGATAGATGCCGGATGAGCCGGATCGCCTCCATAAGGGACCTCAATCATGTCAGACGTCTGGTAGCTCTCTGCAGACAGAGGCAGCTGAGCAAACGTGCCGTGTGAGCTAGCGCCGGGTACAGGATCACCTCCCCCGCCCTCATAGGCGCCATCATTGGCATATCCTGCGTAGCTACCACCTCCATAGCGTGAACGATCTTCAAATGCGAGTTCCGAGGCAGTAGCCGCTTCACTCTCTGCAGATAGAGGCGGCTGAGCAAACGTGCCGTGTGAGCTAGCGCCGGGTACAGCCATAGGATCACCTCCCCGGGCCCCGCCCTCGTAGGCGCCATCATTGGCATACCCTACGTAGCTACCACCTCCAGAGCGTGAACGATCTTTATGATCGTCCAAAAATGCGGGTACCGAGGCAGAAGCCGCTTCTTCGATCCCACGACCGGCACGCCTGGCTTTACGGCGACAGACAGCCCACGTGAGGACAAAGATGAGAAGCGCTGCTCCAATAAGACCGACTACGGTGAAGGTACCAGCGACTGCGCCTTTGTTTTCAAAAAAACTGGGGAAAAATTCGAGTGATTATACAGAATATGAAAAGACAAAGCTCACGATTTAGACGAGCCATTAATAGCTAAGGCTGAGTTAGATGAGGAAGCTGAACTCTGCGACTGGGCAACACTGTTTACAACAATAATCGTCCCTGTCCCTCCATTGGATTCAGTCGTAACCTGAAGACTAGTCTGCAACGTCAAGCTACTCTGGCTTGTTGGTGTACTCGTGGCAGATGTCGAGGATGAAGATGTGGTAGATGAGATGATGGTAGGAGTCGTGGAGGTTGAGGAGCTAGTTGCCGAAGTAGATGCCAGGGTAAGCGCGGAGGTAGTACTAGAGCCAGTAGTGAGGGGCGAGGAGGTGGTAGTAAGACACGTGGCGGGGGTAGTAGCAGAAGTGCTGCTGGTGGGGCTCGTAGTAGGTGTAGTGGCCGAAGTCGCACTTTCCGACGCAGAGGTAGTCCCATGAGCATATGAAGACCTAAGCAGGATATCAGCTCAAGTTTAAAGCAGTACGTGTCAGCTCAGACCGACCCGCTTTGGCTAGGATTCAGGTCATCTGCTAAAAGGACAGATTGTATCAGTAAACTCAGGCGATGAAGCAAAACAAACAGGAAACAGACTCGAGATACTAGAGAAGAGATTGCTCATTTCTGATACAAAGTTGAAATGACAGATCTAGCAAGCAAATTGAAGAGCGAGAATGGCCAGAACAAAGGGTACATAATCGATAAGAGATCACAGGATCCATGACAGTATTACACGACATGCAGGTGCAGGTCCTGGGATGGATTTGGGGATTTGCGGCCTTAGAAGTTAGAAGTTAGAAATCTCGACTTCAACGCGGACCAGAGCCGGCCCGCTCGGCCAAGTACCTAGGCTCGTGACCAGCCTGCCTTTTTAGGAGTTAAGTTTTAACGGCTACCGCTAGCGCTAGTAAACTGCCGTACCTACTAAGTACCCACTTATGGCTCGCAATCAACTCTCCTCACGACATTCAAATACTCTATCTATGGACGCGACTCCGGCAACAGAGGGTGATCTCAAGAAGCTAACAGTTGCTCAGCTAAAAGCCCTATGCAAGGAAAAGCAGATCACTGGGTATTCCAAGCTTGCGAAGCCTAACTTGATCCAGAAGCTCCTGGACCACGCTGGTCGTACAAATACTACTCTTTCTGTGCCGCCAAATTCTTCTGCCACTCCTGCTCAAACGAAAAAGTCCTCTGGCACGTCCTTGGCTTGCAGTAATGATGGAAAGCTTTCAAAAACTACACCTGCTTTCAGAAACCCATCTGCTTTGACATCAGAACCTTTAAGTTCCTCTCGATTGCTTACGCCCCCTCCTAGTCAAAATGGCGTCACTAGCCTTCATGGATCTATTACTCAAACAGGTAGTGTCTCTGGTACTGGCGCTACCACAAAAATTCCCCTCCCCTACGCGCATATAATCACTACTGTCGCCGAAACTCAGCGACCCTCTCTTAAATCTAATGCTTCTCCAAATGCTGCATCTAACGAACAAAGTTCCGAGCATACTCTCTCTCAGGCCTCTCAAGATTTAAAATCTTTTGGCGTTGTGTCTTCGACTTCATCCACAAAAGACTCGCGCAAAGCATCCGGGAAATCATATAACATATCGACCTCTCGTGCAATTCATCCTCCTACACGCCCGGCTGTTACTTCTGAGAGTGTACAAGCCTCTGCATCTAACTCTGCCTCCGATCGTGCTTCACAGGCCAGCTTAAAACGCCATCTACCTATCCTCGAAACACACTCTGACGTGCTTGCCAAGAAGAACAAGCTTTCTCATGCCCCAAATCCCTCTTCAATGACTGTAATTCACAATGCTGGAGCTGCTACTCGCCTTTCATCAGATGCTTTCAAAATTCCTGAAGTCTCCATTCCAATTTCTCTTGCTCTCCCCCAAAATGCTCTTGTTCCTGCTGTATCAAATGTTACGGCGGCAGACATGCACTATCCAGCTACGACATCCACAATCGCAACCGGTGGTAAACGCTTCACTCCATTGGTTCTTCACAAGAAAATAACCAGAATAGTATCTACCAATCCTGTTGCTCAAGCCTGCAACAACACCTGTTCAAATTCTGTGCGCAACTCTCCACCAAGCGACCTAGAGGTGAATTCAAGCTCGAATTTACCCTTACACTATCTAGATTTCCCGGTTACTCCACCTATTACCTTGAGTCGTATCACACTCCCACCCTCGCTTTCGCAGCGCAAGCAAGTCGCACGCTTCGCAATTATACTCAGCCAGGTCGCAAAAGAGGATCTCTCAAACTGTGTTTTGGGGTCACGAATGTTTCGATATGCTAGTACGTTGCTTTATTTTGTTTGTTGACACGTCGTTCGAACTTGATCTAATCTCGCTGTTACCAGCCTACCTGTCTGCTACTGCCCGCCTGAAAAGAGACTTTCCTGGCCGCCGACTCGACACTTTGCTCCAACGCCTACCTCCAAATATGACCAACTTATGGCCCTATTTGCATCAGCGCGAAGGAGAGGCAAAAGATCGACGGCGGGTGTTCGATGAATCATTTCTCAGGCGGGTATTGCAAAACAAAAATATCATTGCTGCGCGACTTTGGACAAGCCCTGATAACGATAAGCAGATTGGGATTGCCTTAAGGTTTGATAATGTTACTCTGATTTTGGGGTTTTCTCTTGACAGTGGTTGTGCTCCGCGTTATACAGGTTTCTCTTGACTCGGTTTTTCTTCTCTGTCTCCTTAGGCGGAGAGAACAATAGCCTTGAGTGGCTACAGGGAACGATTATTGACGTGCAGGAAATTGTCAGTGGGGAGGTTTGGTGTATTATCATGAAACAACCATCGTCGTTCCCTTCTATGGAATCTTCTATGGAATCTTTCTATGTCCTAGAGTCTACTTGCGAGGTGGTTGGTTTCGCACCTTCAGATGCGGCTGCTACTAGTTCATCGAAGATCTGCCCTATCAGAGCGGACTGGTCAGCCTACATTGCAAAAAGGGCTTCGCATCCTTCCTCTAGACCCATATCTGTGCAAAGCGAGACACCAGATCTCGGTTTGTCATTGATGGACCGTCTGAGCTGGACGAATCACGAGGAATACGAAAAAGGCATCAGCAAGTTGTGGCTTAAGCGTATTGATGGAGAAGGCAATGTAGGCAGGGCAAAAAAGACGCTAGCAGAAAGATATGTCCTCGCATGCGTCGTTGAGAATAGGTACGTCTGCGGTTAGAACTCGATTCAGTGTCTGAATGCGAATTTCCGCGCAGTGTTAGTGGCCGTTGGATGTCGTCTACGCAGATGGCACAAGAATTTTCAGGGCTTCCGACTACCATAGTCGCAGCATCTGCTTCCAAGATGAAAACGCCCAGCGTCCATCTATTTCTTCCTGCGTATGTTATGTCACACTTGCTGAGATATGTATAGCACCTGAAATATTTTCCACTAGGCATCACCACGTCGAAAGTGTTCACTTCACCACAGTCAAAGGGTTGCCGCTGCATCCTGCTTTGGCTGTCGTACAGACTCCAGGAAGGGAGTACTTTGTGCTGAGAGACAATGGCATGCAAGTTGGATGTGAAGAAGATGGTATTGCCGGTGTTTGGATGAGGATACTTGGATGCACGGCAAGAGGAGAGTTGGAACGAGCTTGAAATGAATGCACATTACGGATGTACTTGCCTACGTATACGATATGCAGTACGTCGGACAGAATCATCTTGCGCGGCAAACCCAACCGGGCTGTAGTAGTTATATAATACGAGAAGCAAAGTGGCGTGAAAATTGGTGAAGTAGTAAAAACTTAAGATTCTGCCCTCGGCATCAAATGCAGCCGCCCGTGTCGAGAGTTGAAACGCCCGGATCGAAATATCGACCAGTGGCAGCGAACTGTACAAGCGCTAATTCCGAATCGCGCGCTAAAGGTTGAGGAGACTGGAAGGCCAGCGTCGAATATCCGAATGGTAAAAAAAGAATAGTACATAATCACCTAGAAATTATTAAACATGTATAGCCTTATCCACTCGATCTCATGCTTTCAACTGTCCCAACTCTACTCGAACCAAAATATTATAATCCGCCGTTTCCTTCTCTGACCCCAGCGCGAAACCAATGGAGTGGGTCAGACGGTTGTTCCTCCGGCTCCTGGTCCAAGCTTCCTTCCTGTGTCACAGATTCTCCTCCTCGCACGCCGTTTGGCATTGAATTAGCCTGGACATGCATATAACCGCCTCCCTGCGTTTGTTCCTGCCTAGACGGAGGTATCACGCCCATTTCACTCTGTACCAGCCGCCTAAGCTCTTCATTCTCTTTCTCAAGCCGCACGAGCTCAATCTCCCTCTCTAAAGCCCACTCCGCCTGAGCAGCACCACCCGCCAACCAGGGCTCCCGTTCTAGTAAATCAGGATCATCTTCTACATCCAGATTCGCTTCATTTCCGCTTTGCGAAGATGTTTCTGCCCCATTTTCTGACACAGATCCTCGGCTATTTTCGCCACCAATCTCTCTCAAACACTGCCTAAGCACTTCCGACATCCGAGAAATACTTTCAGATATACGTGTGCTTGTTTCGAGATCCCTTGAAGAGTTTTCTTCCTCTAGAAGAAGTAACTTCGACTCGTAGTGTCGAACAAGACTGAGCTCGCTCTCTTGGACAAGTTGCTGTAAAAAATTGCTGTATCAGCAAAGACCCGGCGCAAGAGAGAAGAGGACGTGTACAGCACGATTGCGGAAATTGCCTAGCGCGTATATGAGGGATGCATATGGTTACATATAGCGGAGAACACTCACTCATTAAGGTGTCAAGCGTTTGCTCGTACTCTTTGATGAGAGTATTTAGTTGTTTATTATCATGTTGCAGAGCTTGGTTCTCTGCTGCCATTGCGGCATTCATTCGTTCTAGTTCACTCTCGTAAGCCTCTTTTGTTTTGTCGGTGTTGAATCTGTTTCACCACAGTCTGAGATGTTAAGCTTAAGAAGGCGTTGGGGAAGTAAACCTTACCTCCGTAAAACAAATCCAGTCTGAGAATGCATTGCCTGACTCTATAAAGCAGAATAGTATTACATTAATAATGCGGTTTGCTTTCCTAGGTGTACATTCCAGAAAGACGGGAAATAAGATAGCAGAAGGTCTCAAATAATCTCCAGAAAGATATGTTAAATGTATCAGACTCAGAACAGAGCACATACCTTCACATTTCCTGCTAGGGCATACAGGGAGACCGACATACTTCGGTTTTGGTTGAGCTGCTCGCTCAATTCAGTTATGACAGCCCAGAGCTGAGCAAGGTCATCGACTCCATTACCGCCTTCGATAATTGTCATTGCCGATTGTAATTGAAGAAGAAGAGTAGACAGATAATGGAAGTCCTAGTAGTGATCGTAGTGGAG